>CAKNXH010060291.1:67023-86929 GCA_932178445.1 Andricus quercusramuli
TATATATATATATATACCATTATACCTAGTACCTAGTACATTATTACTAGTACCACTAGTGTGGGCTCACCACACCCACGACGGCTAACAGCATGCAGTATTCCCGAACGGTCACCCGTTCAAGTACTAACCGCGCCCAACACTGCTTAACTTCAGTGATCTTACGAGAACTGGTGTTTTCAGCGTGGTATCGCCGTAAACCACACCTATGGCCACGTCTCACAACCGTGAGATGGGTGGTCACAGGGCACGACGAAATCACAACGACAGGCCGGCGAAACCCTCGCGTGTCTTGAGAGTCTTAAGGTCTTGATACCTCTCCTCCTTTTCTTTCTCCTTTGCAGTGATGTTGTATTCGGACAGAGCCGAGAATTCGAGCCCGAATATAGTTCGTTTCTCGAACTCACGGAGGACAATGTCAGGTCTCGAGTGAGCAACGGAGGCTGCTGCCCGAAAATCGTAGTTCCATAAAATTTGGCACTTCTCGTTTCGGACAATTGACTCTATATCCCTTGGAGCGTTCGGCAGGGAAGGGTCGCGAGCAACACCGTAAGAGCGACAAAGATGTTAATAAAGTACTCTTAGGGCCGAATTATGTCTGTAGATGTACGTCGTGCCTGCGTGGGTCAGACACCCAGATAGTATGTGTTCTAGGTACTCAGCGTGTGCATGACACGCTCTGCACCTATCACTGGGAACTCCTTGACATAAAATTCAGGCACGGTATGCTATGGTCGAAATGACACCGTCCTGGCATGCAAAAATAAAACCCTCTGTACTTGTCGAGTAGCTCTTGGTGAAAATTTCCAACCTCTGCATTCTTTATTTCGGCTTTTAGACGTGAAGCATCTAGATGGAGTAATGCAATTTCCTCACTTCTGATGTTAAAATTCAGGCCAAGGGCTTCGGCCGCTTGCTCCGTGGCTTTGTAAAGGAACGCTCCTTCGCCAATCATCTTGTGATTCCTGACCATTCTTAGTAGAGGATCTCTGCCATTAGCCACGATGTAAGCTGTAATTATAACAATTTGGTTATGAGGACACTGGAGATTCAGAAGTCCGCGTCCGCCTTGACGGCGTGAAATGTATAATCGCGGAACTGAAGAATTGATATGCAAGCTTCTATGCATATGCATATGCATGATCTTACGTGTGGTGACATCAAGGGCCTTAAGCTCGTTCATCGTCTATTGAACCACCCCAAACGAGTAGACTAGTACTGGGTCAGCAAGCATGTTAGTCGCAGATACCTTGTTCAACGCCGACAGATTGGAAGACCAAATCTGTCGAAGGAGATGCTTGTATCTGCTTCGGAGAGACTCCTTCACTGATGTTACGTTCTGAATGCGGCTTTGAGGCACGCCCAGGTATGTATAGGTCTCTCCAGTGTTACGATGTCTAATAACACTTATATCCACAAGCTCAGGGTCCTTGGGAACGCCAGTAATCTTTCCTTTCTTCAGATGAATTTTGGCACACTTGTTCAAACAAAAGTCCATTCCAATCTCTCGTGTGTAGTTCTTGACGATACTTATAGCAGATTGAAGTTTGCTTTTACCGAGGCATTGATCTTCAGGTCATCCATATAAAATATATGAGTGAACTTATGCTCGGGCTGATTAGTGTCGCCACAGAGGTATCCAGGAGAATTTCGTAGTGCGAGAGATAGAGGCAGAAGTGTGATGCAAAAAAGCAAAGGGCTCATGGAATCACCTTGAAAGACGCCCCTCTGGAACGTGACGTTGTTCGCTATCAGACGATAATTTCTATATGAGATAGTAAATCTAGTTTTCCAAAGAGGCGTCAATCGCTTTCCAACAGACGGATGATAAGTCTATGAGAGGTTGAATCGAAAGCTTTCCGGTAGTCAATCCAGGCCATTGACAGAACGCGCTGGTGGGCTGCTGCGTCTTTACAGACACACCTGTCAATTAGCAGGTTCTCTCGACAGCCTGCTACACCTTTTTTCGAGCCACGTTGTTCGTACATCTCTCGCCATGCAGGCTCAATTCGTGCAACAATCCTGTTGTTTAGGACAGCTGTAAAGATCTTATACAGTTTGTTCAAACAAGTTATTGGCCTGTAATTTTCTGGGTTGGACAAATCGCCTTTTTTCGGCAGAAGTATAGTGCGTCCTAACACCAGCCACTGCGGAATGACTGATGTCTATCAGCAGTGACTGATGGACATTCCTCCTCAGATTTTATAAGGTTGTCACAAGACTACTTGAAGTGGATGATATTGTCAGTATCTTCTTTCAACTCCATTGTTTTCGAGATTTTGTATACCTCTCTCCAAAAAGTCTCTACCTCCTTGGGCTTGGGTGGATTTTTTATAGAAACAGGGAGATCGCTGAAGAGGCGCGATGGGTCAGCGAGAAACTGTTGATTCTCCCTGATCCATCTCTCCCTCTTCTATATCCTCCTCCTTGCGTCAGATAACAGCCGTATTTTGTCAACAATATGCTGCTTGATTGTCAGCAGCTTTGACTTGTTTAGTATGTGATTCAAGATCCTTAGTTCTTGGGCGAACTTTCAAACCCTTTCCGTAAACGGTCTACAAGATGTTATGTAATCAATCACACATTGAACGCGGGACGCATTCTGTCTTGCCCATCCAATTTTCTTGTTCAGTTGATGCAAGCGTCTTTTGGTCTTTTGATCCATCGTCGGTTTTAGCCTTCGATTTCAATCAGCCAAAGTTCTCGCAGCACCATAAACTGAGCAATTGATTGTCCAGAGGTCGGACTCTTGCGAGATATCTTCACGAAGGGAGGAATCCATTTCAGCCAGATCTTGAGGCTTAAGCTGAACTTGGATGTTGATGTTCCTCCTTGTACTGAAATTGCAATCGTCTTTCAGAATGTGCCTACTTTCTGCGGTTGGTCTTCATGTCGCTTCATCTTCGGCTGCAGCTTAATCAAGCAGCGGTTGGGGAAGCTCTCCGCGTACAGATCCATTGTTCCGGAGGTAGTTGGCTTGATTTCGCAAAGTCTGATGCGAAACGTGCTGAAGCTCTGGGTGTTTCTGGCACCAATGAGTGTGCATACCGGCCATAAAGCCTCCGCGAGCAGGGATAATGCTGGCATCGTAGTAGTCTAGCACGTCATTCTTGAGTTGATCCGTCCACTCAATGTGGGCATTCCGCCAGTTCGTCGTGGTGTTTCCATCTAAATTATTTTCAGCACCCCGAACTCTAGGGTGATCGGCATTGTTTGCCGACCTATTATCGGGTACTCTGCGTGTTCGATCGTTTTGAACCGCATCCACAACATTTTGGTGTCTAGGTGGTTTCATTGTTGTTCCCAGGAGCAGCTAGGGAAAGGGTTCGTCCGTCCTTGTAGAGCCCCGCGTGCAAGGATAAGGCTGATACTCTGAGAGGTCGCCCGGTATCCCAGGATCACCGTTAAAGACACCTCGCCCAGGTG
Organism: Andricus quercusramuli; assembly: GCA_932178445.1. NCBI lineage: Eukaryota > Metazoa > Arthropoda > Insecta > Hymenoptera > Cynipidae > Andricus > Andricus quercusramuli. The sequence continues at coordinate 70,450 of CAKNXH010060291.1, forward strand.
CCATTCAGCTTCGGCACGGTTCATACGCCTTCGCTTAGGGGTTATTCCTTCGGGACGATCCCTGGACAATTGTCCGCGACTGCTTATTAATTATTGTAACCATATTCAGCAGAAACCCTTACTACAGGGACCCTCTATCCGCAACCCGAGGACGCGTTCGATGGCTTTGTCATAGGCCCTTCGGTTCTATTCCAAAGGAATCGAAACCGAAACCGAAATATAGATATATATGTATATATATATATATATATATATATATATATATATATGTATATATGTATATATGTATATATATATATATCCGTCATCACACAATCAACAAATCAAAGCTAATGACCATCAGACAGCATATTGTTGACAGAATACGAATACTATCTAACGCTAGGAGAAGTCTAGAGCGGAGAGAGAGGTGGGTCAGAGAAAATCAACAATTTTCATCTGATCCATCTAAACTCTTCCAAGACCCTCCAATTACTGTCGACCATCCGCCCAAACCAGAGGAGGTCGAAGCATTTTGGAGAGAAGTCTACGAGGTCCAGCATCCACTTCAAGAAGACTCAAAGAACATAAATAGCTTCAAGGAGCTGTGCAGTGCCCTCATAACACCTGTGGAAGAATGCCCACCTATCACTACCGAGGAGGTGAAAAACGTATTAAAAGGCATGAAGAACTTTCCCGCTCCGGGACCAGATGGTATCAAGACCTTCTGGTGGAAGAAGTTTCCTTCAACCCACCAGCATATGGCCCGAATTTTCACCTCATATCTAAAGTCGGAAGAGCCTATTCCGGAGTGGTTGGTGGAAGGGCGCACAGTGCTCCTGCCTAAGACGGGCAACTTAGCTGACCCCAAGAATTACAGGCCAATAACTTGTCTGAACACACTGTATAAGATCTTCGCAGCCATCCTAAATGATAGGATTCTTCGGACAATTGAACCTGTGTGGCGAGAGATGTATGAACAACGTGGCTCGAAGAAAGGCGTAGCAGGATGTCGGTGGAACCTGCTCATCGATAGATGTGTCTGTAAAGATGCAGCATCCTATCAACGATCTCTATCGATGGCCTGGATAGATTACCGAAAAGCTTTTGATTCAACCTCCCATAGACTTATCATCTGTCTGTTGGAAAGCTTGAAGGTTCATCCACACATCGTGAGATGCATAGAGAGATTAATGCCGGTTTGGAAAACCAGATTTACCATCTTATCTGGAAAATATCGTGTGATCACTAACAGTATCACCTTTCAGAGAGGTGTATTTCAGGGCGACACCATGAGCCCTCTCCTCTTTTGCCTCACATTATTGCCACTATCTCTCGCACTTCGCCATTCCGAAGGGTACCTCTGTGGCAAACCTGGAAATCGAAAGCATAAGGTAACTCATGTATTTTACATGGATGATCTTAAGCTCTATGCTAGAAATCAAGAGAAACTACATCTAGCTCTAAAAATTGTCACAGAGTACACTCAAGAGATTGGAATGGAGTTCGGGTTAGAGAAATGCGCCAAGGTTAATTTGAAGAAAGGAAAACTTAACGGCATCCTCGAAGATCCTGAACTCGTTGACAGAAGCGCTATACGACACCTTTGCGCTGGAGAGACCTATATATACCTGGGCGTGCCACAAAGCCGCATTCAGGACGTAACATCTATAAAGGATACTCTCCGATGCAGATACAAACGTCTCCTCCGACAGATATGGTCTTCCGAACTGTCGGCGAGGTACAAAGTATCTGCAACGAACATGCTAGCCGTCCCAGTAGTACCCTATTCATTTGGAGTTGTTCCATGGATGAAGGACGAGCTCAGATCCCACGACATCGGGTCCCGAAAGGTTATGCACATGAACAAAAGCATGCACCTTAAGTCTTCTGTTCCACGACTTTACATCTCACGCCGTCAAGGTGGTCGTGGAATACTGAATCTTGAATGTCTTCACAACAGGATTATTCTGGGTACAGCACATATTGTCGCAAATGGACAAGATCCTCTTCTTAAAATGGTCAGAAAACACGAAGAAGTAGGCAAAGGGGCGTTTCTTTACAAAGCAGTAGAAGAGGCTGCTGAAACACTCGGCCTTGACTTCAATATCAGGGGTGAGCGAAATGCATCAAATCTTATCCATCTTAAATACTCACTCCTGAAGGCCCGGATTAAGAAAGCACAGGAGAAAAACTTCCGCGAAGAGCTCCTCGACAAGAAGATGCACGGCATCTTCCACATAAATGTGGAAGATCAGTCGATGTCGTATGAGCTGACGTTTGCTTTCCTTAGATCACCCGGATTAAAGTCGGGCACAGAGGGCTTCATTTTGGCATGTCAAGATGGTGTCATTTCCACTCTAGCATACCGTCGCCACATGTTGGGCCAAGATATTCCCGATGATAGCTGCAGAGCGTGTCATGAACACCCCGAGCATCTAGGACACATACTATCTAGTTGTTCAGCTCATGCGGGAACAACCTACATCCAAAGGCACAATGCGGCACTGAGAGTGCTTTATTACCATCTCTGTCACTCTTACGGCATTAGCCCAAATACCTCTCCGCTGAACGCCCCTAGAGAAATAGAGTCAATTGTCGAAAATGTGAAGTGCCGCATATATTGGAACTTCATATTCTCGACAATTGTTTCTGTTGCGCACTCGAGGCCTGACATGGTTCTTCTTGACTTCGAGAAACGAACCATGTTCGTGATCGAATTTTCGGCACCAGCGGACAAAAACGTCACAGCGAAGGAGAAAGAAAAGAAAGAAAGGTATAAAGACCTTATGAGGGAGTTGCGACGGTTATACCCGGAATATTCTGTTAAGCTAATCGTCCTGATCATTGGCGCTCTTGGAGGTGCCAAGGTTTCATTTGTTAATAGCCTGAAAAGCATCCCTGCGTGTCAACAAAATGCTGAGGCACTTGCAGGGAGAATGCAGAAGGCGGTCGTCCTTGGGTCGCTCCGTGTCCTCAGGGTGCACGAGACTTTCGCCGGATCATCGTATTGAATTCGCGCAGACTGTAACCACCCATCTCACGGTCGTGAGACGTGGTTACAGCTGAAATTTTACCGCGATTTCGCTGGGAGCGGGTGCAATTTTTCAGATTAGCACCCGCTCCCGGCGAAATCCTGCGGTTGTCCTTATGACAAACTTTTAACTATGTATATATATGCATCAAACGCGGTGCAAGTCGGATACTTTTTATTCAAATTTCTTCTGATTTGAAAGCTATTTAATTGTAGAAGTTTATTAATATATTACGTTCCTTAGTCATCATCTTTATTTTCCTAAACTTCTAGCTCGATATCTGATTTCGTGTGGATCTGGCATGATAAAAAAATTTTGGTTAAATAGAAATCGTGTGTCACGTGCGCTTACATTCAAAATAAATTGTTTAATTGTGAAAGGTGTCTTTTGCCTAGTTCAATTAACGTATATCTTTTTAGAGGCATTATCTAGTTAATATGCGCTCTGGCTTTCAAATCAGGAGAAGCGCAAAAAGATAAAATGGTTTGGGCTAATTTAAAACCAATGTATTCAGACTATTCTATTTTTCAAAAAAAAAAAAAAAAAAAAAAAGGTAATAATCCAAGAAAATAATAGGTTTCTAAATAGATCTGTTTTTGTAAATTGAGCAAACATTAATACCTCAATTAAGGTCATATGACGACTGGACCACGTGACCAGATTCCTACCTTACCGACACTTTTATTTTTTCATAACTTTTTTTCACATGAAACGTCACTAAATTTTAATAATTATCAAAAAAGCAAAAAAAAGTAATTCACAACAACAAAAAATTTCATAATGATAAAAATTTACAGCCAGATCCACCTTTCTTAGTGCAAGTTATGAAATAAAAAAAGTGTCGGTAAGCTAGGAACCTGGTCACGTGACTCACTTGTCACATGGCCTTAAAAGAAATCTTAATAGTATTCGTAGGCAACCCTGCAGATTGGAAGAAATCTTTGCTTAAGGGAATCTGACACTTATCCGATTCCTACTTTACCGACATTTTCTGCAAATCATACCAATTCCACAGGAGATGAGATATCAAACTGAAAATTTTGAAAAATTAGGAAAAGTGACTAGGGGCCGTGCACATAGTACGTCACACGTTTTTCCTTTTTCTAAATAAAGACGAGAATAGATGTGCCTTAAAGCCAAAAGAGATACAACGATATAAACATAAGAAAAACGTGTGATGTATTATGTGCACGACACCCTAAGAAACGTTTATGTACAAATAGATTTTAACAATTACAAAAAAATAATAATTTTGGAAAAAAAATGTTTGTAGTAGCAAAAATCTATTAGTACATAAACGTTCCTTGGTTCCTTTAATATATTTTCCTTAACTTTCAGCTTGATATCTCATTTTATATGGAATTGGTATGATCCAAAATAAATGTCGGTAAAGTGGGAATCGGATAACTATTACATGGCCTTAACGGCATGTGATACTTCACCATATGAGCAATTTAGTTTCCCATACCTTTTATCCACAATTTTTGTTTTATCAAACAAAAAAATAATAGCCCCCAGACGTGAAGACAAATCACTCAGTCTTCTAAACACTAATATTTTTCTGAAAAATTAAAAATTGTGGATAAAAAGTGTGGGAAACTGAATCCTCATATAGCAGAGTATCACATGCCGTTAAGGCCCTGTAATAGTTATCCAACTCCTACTTTACCGACATTTATTTTGGATCATACCAATTCCACACAAAATGAGATATCAAGCTAAAAGTTCAGGAAAATATATAAAAGGAACTAAGGAACGTTTATGTTCTAATAGATTTTTACTACTACAAAAAAATCTACTCCCTTATGAAAAGTTTGTTGTGTACTAAAAAAGAACACTCAAAAAGTTCATAAATCAAAAATAGACTTTGAGCCTACCCACTTTTGCGGCTCATTAGAGACAAATTTATATTATGTACAACAAAAAGAAAAAAGATTCAATCAAAACCAGCCTCCAACTCTTTCCTTTCTACGTCTTTTTTATACTGCTGGGGACCAACATGCTTCGAAGCCAATTCAGACTTCCTAATCAGGGATGATTTATAGGAAAACTATAATTATAAATAATGAAACATATATGAGTTGAATTCAAATTATATCTGAAAATAAAATAAAAAATTTATTATAAAATGTTTTTCGGTCAATCTTTCCATTTTCTTATTAAATCTTAGCAAAAAGAAAACTAGAAAATTTTTCAAGAGAATACCAATAACTTTAAGAAATTTACTTTTAATTTGGTTAAAAAGGTTGCCATGCACAAGTACACAGCACTTTCTAGTATTTTCCACTTTAGAGCAATACAATTTTTCATCAGAAAGTTAATTTCATTTCGACCTCACAGATTTTTTATTTTAATAGGAAAATGGAAAGATTGACCAAAAAACATTTTATAGTAAATTTTTCATTTTATTTTCGGGTAATATTTGAATTTAATTAATATGTTTCCTTATTTATAACTGTAGTTTTCCTATAAATTAGCCCTGATGAGGAAGTCTAAATTGGCTTCGAAACATGTTGGTCCCCAGCAGTATAAAAAAAAACGGAGAAAAGAAAGAGTAAGAGGCTCGTTCTGGTTGACTCTTTATTTTTTGTCCCTCGTTTTTCTTCTTTTTGTACCTTTATTGTACATTTGTCTCTAATGGGCCAGAAAAGCGGTTAGTCTCGAAGTCTATTTTCGATTTTTGAACTTTTTGGGTGTTCTTTCTTAGTACACGAAAAAAGTTTCATAATAAAGTAGATTTCATTTCGATTTTTAAGAACAAAAAGTAAAAATAGTCATGAAATGTGATGCGAGTGGAATCCTACTTATCGAAATTTTATCTGATTAGAAACACAGTAAATCCCAGAGATATTATTCATCTGAAGTTAGATAAAAATGCTGTAAACAATTGAAAACTACAATTATTATTATATTATTCATAATGCAGTGTTTCAAAAGAACAATAGATGTACTTACAACGTATAGCTTCCATTTTGAGTGGACGCAATGTCCCCTTTCCATTTTTCTTGTTCCTGCCCCTTATTGTATTGCTCATGAGTACTTTTGCCGAAGACCAATTCCGCTAAATCTCCTAAAAAAATCGACGGGTTTTTGCTCATTGAATGTATTCTTCTTAAATTCCGTAGGCAAACAATCACTCCATTGGCCAATGTAACCTGGAAAACAGACAATTTAAAGATGTAATTATTTTCAAGTATTTCTTACTATTTAAATGCATGTGGTGACAAGGGTCAACGACAGCTTCCAGACAATTGTTACTATTTGTTATTTCAAGTTACGGTGCAATGATTCATTTTTTTCTCTTGAATTCTAGAATGGAAACTAAATTAATTGTTTTTATCGTTGTTTTAGCTAATGTAGGAATAGTCATAAAATAAAAATAAGATAAAAATATAATATAAAAAGAATAATTTACCTGACCGTTCAATGGTGCACAATTGTCTGGAGCATTGTTGGAAGCAGCATGATAACCACCCTGCTTGGGCTGCATGGGTAGCTTCCTCGATTCTGCAAATGAAAAAGTAAACTCAGAATATTATTCTTATTATTTTCTGAAAACAATTACACAATTAACGAATGTTGAGAGTAGTATAGGGTTTTAACGATATTTGGCAATAAATTGTTGATACAATTCCTATTTGTTACTGAAAAAAAACTAGAATTTTCTCCATCCTTTCTATAAAAAGAGCAAATGAGATTAATATTGTATAAATAATTGCAAACTGTCTTGCACAAAAAACATCACTCTCAACATAGATTACCTGCGTCATTAATTCCAGAAAATACTGACTCTTCACAATTGTGTAGAAAAAAGAATTATATAAATAGAAATTGTGTGAACAATTAAAAAATATATTGGCGAAATAACAGTACTCTTGACATTCATCAGCTTTATCATTTATCATGAAGAATAATAACTTTTTACGATTTACTGGGAGAAAAAGAATGGTTGAAAGAAATAATAATTGATTAAACAATTGAATATTAGAAAAAAGTACTTGGAAACTTTTCAATTATCAAATAAAAATAATTAGTATTGAAAAAGTTCCCAAAAATTCCATCATAATGTACACATACTATAATAATGGGCACAATAAAAGGGTAACAATAAGTACTTCCTCTTTCTATTTTTTTAACAAGTTTTTCCTATTTTAAACTCCATGCTAATTTGAAAAGCCAAGGGCTCGGGTTAATGTTGACCGATTCAGAAAAAAAAACCTTAGTACCCTTTTCCGTAAGATGGAAAAGGGGAGGAAGGCTCAATAATCAAAAATCGAATGTTTTGTCCACACTAGAGTTGTATACATGCCCAAATTTAAAGAATAATCTCGGAATCAGCGTAATAATATAATTAAAGTTTAAGCTTTGTTTTCAAGCAATACACATCATTCAACAAAGAATTAAGTTTAAAATTTATTTCTAACTTTTACGAAAATATAATTAGTAGTTGCATATTCTTAAATATTTATTTTTTAGGAAATTAAAATATCACTTAAAACTGAATATAATTATTTCATAAAAGCTTCTTGCAATGACTTTTCATAGTTATTCAATTGTTGGGAACGCTGATTTCCCCATAAAGATAACATAATTAAGTGAGGTATACTTTTGTTCTAAGCAATTTTATATTCGTTGGTTCTTGGGAAGTGCATATAATGCCAGACAAACGTTTATAAGCTTGTTTTTAAGAATACTTTAAAGAATTAATAACATTTTAATAATAATACCAAAAGATTCCAAGAAATTGCACAAGATTGCAAAAAAAAATAGACGGGATTACACGAGATTACATACAATTACACAATATTACAAGGATTATAATTGATTGCATATATTACAACAGATTACTAGATGTTACCAGTTAACAACAACAGTTATCCCCTCGTAATAAATTGCTCAACTTCCTTATCACTCAACGCATTTTGATTATTAAGCCACAATACAAAATCATTGACTGCTTTTTATTTATATATGGGGCATTACCACTCAAGCGCGTACCCAGTCAAAGAATAAAATTTGAGCATAGTTTGGTGCTATTTAATAGTAGTTAAAAATGGGATAAATGTGTTATTCCGGACAAATATTCACCCAGGGGGAGGGGGCGAAAATTTGTGGAATTTTCGTAGATATCGTCTATTTAGGTAGTTTTAACTTTTTTAATTTTGATAACTAAAATTTCTTCCAGCGTAGATTCGATAGTTTTTTTCGTACCCTTTCCATTGATTATAAGCATATGAAATAGGCTGAGAAAACCTATCGAAACTATGCTGTACAAAAAAGTTGTTTATCGCCATTAGAAGAGTTACAAATCGCCAAAGCAGAATCGTACATTCTCAAAAACCAGTCACAGTTCATTTTCATACATAAAGTATAAAAATCCCACTTTCTACCCAGTGGGCAAAAAATTTAAGGATGCCCTAAAGACGTATTTGCGACATCCCTAAGACGTCTTTTGGTACATGTCTTTTGGACATCCTAAGGATGCTCTTGAGACGTTTAATGTCAGTACAAAAGATGTCCCGAAAACATCATATATAATAAAGATGTCTTTAGGACATCTTCAGGATATTCGTCGTTTTAGAGACGCAGATAAGACTGACATTGGGCGTCCTTGTGAAGTTCATGGTTTTGTGTCCAATGGGTAACCTTTTTATGGAATGTCAAATTTTAGTTTTGACTTTTATTTTTTAAGGTAAAATAATCATTTTTTCAAAAAATGCATATAATTCCTTCGAATTGCGTGAAAACCCCTATCGTAACTATAGTGGGCGATATTTTTTTGTATCCCCATTAGAAAAGTTGAAAATCACCTAAATAGACGATATCCGCGAAAATGCCCCCCCCCCCCCGCCTTTATCCAATACGACTTAGATCGAACGTTAATTTTTCTAGTGGGTGAACTTGAGAAATGAATGCTCCATATTTATTTTATTTTTTTATTCATTGTTTATATAAGAGAAGTAATCGAACGAACGGTTGTGAGTCAATTTTTTAAATTGAGATAATGATTGTTTCTGTAAGTTTCTAATATCAGTAATTTAATTATTAGGATGAAATTGGAAAAAGGTTTCATCTTAATAATAAGGTGTATCCTTGAAATAAAACAAATTTGTAGAAGAAGTTTAATTTCCGATTATAGTTCTCTTACAATAAGTAATTTTACAAAACTTTAACATTTTCTTTTTAGAATTGGAAATATATTAATCGCCTTCGCGACTGCCTTGATTTCCTCCTATTATTAATTTGTAAACCTACTTTTAAGTTCACGAAAAATATATGTCTAACTGTAACTGCTAGTTACTTTCATTATATTTCAAGTTTTTTTTAAATTACCAACGACTTTTCACATGCAGTTGATTGACAAATATTTCTGATCAGGGTTCCAACAAGTATTATGTAATGCTTTGCGGGGAGGGGTGAACATTATGCTTATGTTAATGTTACACATGCAATTACTATAAAAAAAACAGTGGCGTAACTAGAAGCGAGGAGGCCCACATGCAAATTTTCTTTTGAGGCTGCTTTGAAAATCAGAAGCACGGGATATTTCGAGTGTTGTCCGAATTTTTAATGAAAGGGCCACTTGATGAATTGCTCGAATTAATGAGAAAAGCTCAAATAGTGAAATAGTGAAATTGTAAAAAATGGTTTTGAGGGGGGGGGGGGGGAAGGGATCTACACGTAATACTTGAATGAACTCTAATTTTTTAATCATTAAAAATTGTTTGAAAATACAAAATAGAAGAAAAAAGAAGCAGTCGCTTTACGTATTCAAGATTGAAACGATTTTACAAATTTCTTTAATCGGCATTAAAAATTAACTGCCTTTTTAAAAATATTTTAATCAAAAGCAGAAATGTTTCTATTAGTGAAAGAATTATCTAAACTTTCCATATTTTTAAATAATTTGTTGGTAAAAAAATTTGCCTTCATATCCCAAATTTAAAATCTTTTTTTTATTATTCACAATTAGATATTTTAAACTGTATAAGATGAAAATTTAAAAAAAATGTTAATGTGCGAATTAATTTCATTCAATCTTACCTGCAACATTCAAAATCGGGGCATGATAGTACATGCTTGGTTTCTTCTCTACCTGGTTACTTTGCCTTAACACTTTGAACAATTTTTGCTTCCACTAGATAAGGCACTCTCAAAAACTTTATCTGCATGGCGAAAAGTGTATCCATACACTTCCCCTGATCTCTAAATTTGAACCTTCCTTGTGCGAAGCAAAGTTGGAACTAAGCACTGCGAGTACTGCGACCGATCCTCTTCATTCAGAGAAACAAATTTTGCTTGAAAAACTTTGTTCTATGTATATTTTTGAAAAAGGACTTTCATTTTAAGCGTTCGTCTTAACATCCTTTTCTTATTACTCTTTCCTTTGTATTTTCAGATCCCAGATGTTGAGATTTCCCCGAGAGCCGAACGACAAAAGGAATGAAACGTAAATTTTACCTGGTTAGGACACTTAGGGTTCATTTCGTACGGGAATATTATTGTCAGTACAAAAGTAAGAGATGTAAAGTATAAAAATATACCTATATAGTTGATGATTTTCTTGGAGCGGTGGAAATAAGTTTGAAACGGGATCTCAATTTTTTTGCCCTACTGGTCGAATTTATTATGGAAAAATGAAGCAAAATTCAGTCTCGGGCAGATTTTGTTCAAGGTTTCGTTTAACTTATTGAATTTATTTAATTCATTAACTTAATCTTATACTTAGCATTCTACCTCTATCCTGACACCAAAATTCAACCACTTTGATCAGTTGTTAGCAAATTTTTGAAAATTACAGGCATAAAAGCGCTTTCAAATTACAAATATAACTTAAATTTAACGTACTAGTAATTGAACGTGATTTTTATCTACTTGTAACTGAAAATTAATTTAATATGAAAATGCTTTTTATCCTTGTTGTCAAAAAAAAAGCACACACGTCTTTTCAAAAATAGTAATCAATTCTTTATTGACACTTCGGTATTTGAATTCAAATATTATGACAGAAAAACAAAATCAATAGAATGAACTTATCAACATTTATATATGTTCTTTTTTATATTTTAAATTAATATTTAAAATATTAGTTGGCGGGCACATTCTCCCCCCCCCCCCCCTTATGACTCCTGTAGTCATCACAAAACTTGCAGCGGATGTAGTTTATTCACTGGACGACGATATACTCCATTGACAGTTTTGACGTCTGCAACTCTTACTACGTTATCCTTTCCAGGAAACGTCTTTATCACAAATCCTAGCGGCCATGATGCTCGAATTATATCCTTGTCTTGTATGAGAACTAAATCTCCTTCTTTGATATTTGGCGGTTCTTCTCTCCACTTTCTTCTATTTAAAAGCGTCGGTAAGTATTCTCGTAACCATCTCTTCCAAAATTGATCCGCTAAATATTGCGATATTCGCCATTGCTTTCGAGTAATCTCGTCATCTTTGGTGAATAATCCAGGAGTTCCAATTTCAAAAGAATTACCTATCAAAATATCATTCGGAGAAATACTTGGAGGATCATTACTATCCATTGACGAGTACGTTAGTGGACGACTATTTACGATGTATTCAGCTTCGGTAAATAAAGTTTGCAGAACTTCATCTGTAGGATGTTTTTCTTTTAAAATCGCGTTTACAGTCCATTTAAAGGATCCAATCAGTCTCTCCCAACATCCTCCCATATGAGGAGATGCTGGGGGGATGAAGTTCCATTCGATTTTAGACCTTGTCATTTCTTCTTTTATTCTTTCGCGGTCAATGTCTTCTAAAGCGTTCTGAAGTTCTTGATTGGCTGATTTCAAATTCGTTCCATTGTCAGACCACAACTTTTTAATCCTGCCTCTTCGGGCTATAAATCTACGTATTGCCATAATACATGAATCCGTTGTCAATGATCGGGCTATTTCTACATGAATTGCACGAATGGTGAGACAAGTAAAGAGCACGCCATATCGTTTTTCGATTCTTCTACCCACTTTAACGTACATGGGACCAAAGTAATCCACTCCGGTTGCCGTGAAGGGTTTTTCATGAATGTGAAATCGTTCTTTTGGTAGAAGTCCCATTTGAGGTTGTGCAGGTTTTGAATTTCTTCTCTTGCAAATCATGCAATAAAAGCAGATATTTTCTACGCAACTACGTATTTTCGTAATCCAGAAAGATTTTCTCAGCTCGTTGATTACTGTCTCAGTACCTTGATGTCCGTTCTCCTCGTGATAATGTTTTATAATTTAATTAATTAATTTGGCACGTCACAATGAATACCTGAGATGGTGTTTTTTGATTCAAAATATTTACTTCATAATTGCTGGTTCCATTTTGTTGAAACTTGCATAGATTTGCAAAAAATGTTAATGTTGCAAAATGAAATTTAATTATTAGAGAAATTAACTATAAGATAAGAATAAATTATCTTTCATTAGAATTTGAAGATTAAAGGAAAATGTGTATATATATATATTTATTTATAATTTTATAAGTAGAGTAGTTTATATAAATTCATGTTAATTGATATGTTAAACAATTCTAACTACTGGAAACTTGTGTATATACATTTTTGTTCAAAAGAATTAATTTATTAGACTATTTTGAAAATATATGTATGTTTTTAGGTACTGGTTTTGATTACAAAATGTTCTTATAATTGTTCTTACTGAATTTTAAACCTATCTGTTACTTTTATTTTCGTACTCGGTGTTATTTCATTTTTACTAAATATTAACTAATTGAATACGGAGCTTTAAATTTCTCTTTCATACTTCTCACATTGTATTTTGTTTCATCGTTATCTTTGACAATTTTGAGATAGTATTGCTGTATATTAATATTATTATTATTTTTGTTGTTGTTGAAAAATCGTGAATGAAACAGGTCCTACAAGGTTTTACATCCACGTAAGAAATAACGAATTAGTTTGTTTATGTGATATTGTGGATTGACAGAAGTAGTATGCATCGTTTAGTGATCATGTGTTGTTTAAGGACGTATTTCATATTACATTTGTATAAAAATTTGTGTTAGTTATTAAAGAGTAATTTAAGTTGATTTTTAAATGTATCTGTGACAATATTACATACAAATGATTTGAAAGCACATCTTCATATCTTCGTATAATGTGGTCAAGATACAAATTGATTAGGCGTTGATAATTATTTAATTTTTTATATCCAAGCAAAACACGCACATTTTGGTCTATGTATTTTTCTATGCATTCCAGATACAGAGTCGCAGCGATCGAGTATATGTTAATTGTATTCTACATTCGCAACACATTGTTAAAATTATTTCTAATCTATTTCTTTTATTAGCAAAATTTCGCTTGTGACAAATTTGTAACGAGGTATATTCTTCCATGAGTGATTTACTTATATTATTATTTGTGCGCCCTGTAAGAAAAACGTTATTATTTCGATTATACTAATAAATAATGAATCTCCTAATATGATGTCTCATAAGTGCAAAGAAAAATATTGAATATGTATTTTAAGAATAACATTTAATGTCAGTTTAATGAATATTTTGAGATAAGTTACTTTCTGTATGGTTTCAGTAGTTTTCTGCATATTGCTAGTATAGAGACTATAAAGAAAAAGGAATTTTAGTTAAGAACTTTTTTATTGTAATATGAAACTATTTAAAAATAAATTGTCTCTGAGAAACTTCTGATTTGAAATATTTTTGATTTTTTGAAACATGTCAGTAAATAGTTCACATTTGGAAGAAATTAAATTTTTCTTAAAAGCTCAAAATAAAGATCTGTTATATTTTATATTTTTTTTTAAATATATAACGAATTTGTTGTTTGCATGGCGTGCTTGATGTATAATTTTAATAGGATAATTATTATTGAATGCCAAGACATTTCGGTTCTCGATGGCTGGATCCTAGAAAAGAAATGCAGACATGGATTAGTATTAACGAACATATGTGTTAAGATGGATAGAGCTCCGTCACCTTGAAGAAATTCGTCAATGAAAGAGGAAGGAAATTACATTATTTTGAGGCTAACATATTTTATCAATACTTCCTTCGTCTTGCGTTGAGTGATTAATTAGTGGCACTTTTTTATTTAAAGAAAATATTATGTCTTTGCTCATGTTTACGTGTCGTTCTGTCATATTTTAATGTATTCATATGGTTGAAGTTGAATCTGTAATTTTATTTGAGAAAAAAAATGCTTAAGATTTTGTTGCTTACATGTTTTGTTTGTTTTTCTTATTTTTTATTTGTTCTTGATACCAATATGAGAGATATTAAGTCTATTTATGTGTACAGCTTTTGATGGGCTGTCTATTTTTATTTTTACGTTTCCTTTTCCTAGAATTTCTAGTACTTGATAAGGGCCTGAATATTGATTATCGAATTTTTTAATTTTTCCTCCTTCTGGTAAGAAGACTTTATCTCCTATTCTGAAATCTTGTGGGTTAATCTTTCTGTCGTAATATATTTTTGACTTTTCTTCGGCTGTTATTAAGTTTTGTCTTGCTACTGCTCGCATTTCATGTAGTCTTGTTATTAATTTTATTGTGTAGTCGTCGTAAGTTTCAAGTTTTTCATGTGGTGGTGGTGGTTCGCTTGATTTGTCATGCTATTTTTCCAAATACTAGCTCATATGGAGCCTTCATGTACGCTTGTGTTATAAGAAAATGTTGCTAGTTCTAACCACTCATCCCATTCGGAATTTTTTCCACGAATTGTTTAAGATATTCTGATAGTGAGTGATGAGACGTTTCAAGCGATCCGTTTGATTGTGGGTGAAAGGCGCGGTTGTTTTAAACTGTCTGATTCGGAACCATTTTGCTAATCGTCTTAATAAATTACTTAAAAAGTTTTTTCCTTGGTCTGTTAATACTCCTTTTGGTGAACCATAAATGCAAATAAATCTTTTAATAAAGGCGTCGGCTATAGTACTAGCTTGTTGATTTGGAAGGGGTATGGCTAATGAATATTTTGTAAAATTATCCTGGATGGTCAAAATGTTTATATTACCAGATGTTGTTTTAGGGAGTGGACCATCTATGTCCATAGAAATTTTTTCGAACGCTGTACCGGGTGTATCAGTAATAACCATTGGGCTTTTTGTTTTGACCCTAACTAATTTTTTTAATTGGCATTGTAAGCATAATTGTATGTATTTTTGGATGTCTCATTTCATGTTTTCCCAAAAATGTTTCTGTCTAATTCTGTTGTACGTCTTTGTTACTCCTTTATGACCTCCTATTGCCGAAGAATGTGCTTCTTCAATCAACTGATATCTTGTATCTTTAGTGGGATATTGTGTTATTCCCAAGCAAATAATAACTTTTATATTTGATTCGAAAAATGATGTTTTTAATGTGTTTAATATTTCTTCCCATGGTATGTTATTTACATATGGTGTTTTTGTTATACTAAATGATTTTAATTTTTCTGCTGAATGATGTAACGAGAATATGCTTAGTTTTATATTTTTCAATATTTCTGTAGGATTATCTTTATTTTCTCCTTCAATGGGTAGTGCAATATGAAATTGCTTACCTTTTCGAATTTCTTTCGCAAGTCCTTTTTGAAGTTTAGTAAATTTGTGCAATTGTTGTCGTTTTTCGAGAATGCCGGATCCAAAATCACGAGGTTCTCCTTCAGTGGTTGTAAAATATACGTAATTATCTTTCCTCATAGACATTTTGTCACGACATTCTACAATATTATTATTTGGTTTAAGTGGGGTGGATATTGGGATTTCAATCGGGGATGGTTTCGGGGGTGGGCGATTATCTATTGGATCTATCGCCGTTGGATTTTCAAGATGATCTTTAAGTATTTCACTTTCCTTTTCTTCGTTATTGTCAATATTATTTTCCTTGCCATCATCATTGATATTATCATTATTATCATTATTTAGATTTTCATTATTATTTAGGTTTTCGTTGTCAGATTTATCATCAATAAAATTTTCATTGTCATTCTCGAAATTATAGTTTTCTTCGTCATAATTATTTTCTTCGAAATTTTCTTCATTATCATTTTCTTCATCTTCATTGTCTTCTTTTTCATATCCTTCTTCTTCCTCATCTTCTTCTTCGTCTTGTTCTTCTTCTTCTTCGTCTTCTACTGATACGCTGGAGCTCGAGTTATAATTCTTATCTTCATCTTCACTGGATTCTTGTATTTGTTCTTTATTAGATTTTCTTATTTTATTTGTTCTAACTTTTTCTTTTAAATAATTGAAATATTCGGGATTGGAATCTGAGTCTTCAGTTACTTGAGGATTTGTTACATTTTCTTTTCTAGGCCTACCTCTTTTTTTAGCTGTAGGAGTAGAGATTACCTTATTTTGATCGAGCGTAGCCTTGTATGGTCTATCTCGCTTATTGATTTTTAAATATTCTGATTGGAAATGGTCTTTTTCATTTTTTAAGCTTCCTCTCTTTCCATTTTCAAGAGCAGGGATTGTATTATGTGAGTCGAGCATAGCCTTA
>CAKNXH010060291.1:95012-130270 GCA_932178445.1 Andricus quercusramuli
ATGTACAGAATACAAAGGGGCGGAAATTTAGACACTTTAAAAATTCTTCGAAGACCCCTTAAGTACCAACAAAGACTGAAAATTCGTTAAAAATCACTCCAAGCACCACAAAGACTAGGAAATTCTCTCACGTTAGAAAATATCCTATCATATTTTAAAAAATTTTCGAAATACCGTGAAATTTGAAAACATTCCCGAATAGTCAAAAATTCCCGGAAAAAAGAATTCCCGACAGAAAATACCTGTATTATAAAATATCCAAACTACAAAATTCCGGAATGAATAAAATATCCGAACTGGAGTATTCCCGAATAATAAAACTGACGAATTGGAGTATTCGCGAACAGTTTATAATGTTGCATGATGCAACATCCAAACTGGAAAATTTCTGAATTATAAAACTCCAGCACAATAAAATTCCTGAATTTCAAAATTTCCAAATAATAAAAATTACTGAGTTAAGGAATTCCCAAACAGTCTACAATATTTCAATGCTTGAAAATTCCCGAAATGATGAAATTTTTCAATTATAAAATTCCAGTGTAATAAAGTTTCTGAATTGAAAAAAATGCCCAAATAACATGATTCCCAAACCGTTTGTTTTGAAGAAGTTTTGCTTTAGTAAAGCCGTAAATGTGTCATGGAATTCTATATTTCTCGAATATCTGAGGTTCAATTCGCTTGAACTTTCAACTAAAATGAGCGGATAAAAAGTTTTACGTGGTTTAATTTAGAGAAGAAATAGTATACCCCCCCCCCCGCCAGGCAGAGACAAAAAAAATGGTTCAATCTCGAAAAATTAACAATAAAAGTTATGACTTAGCTTTTGCGAATTGACTGTGTTGCCGCCGTTTTTCCTGGAAGCTTCTTCTTAGTTTTCGAGTTGGAATTTCGGAAAGGCACTAAGTAGCACGTTTACGGGAAATTTTATTTGTTTATTATTAGTATTATTATTATTAATTTAAAGTCATAGCGCAAGGATATTATTACGACCTTTTCCTAAGACGTTAGAGTTTGGACTGATTGCTGTCGAGTCAGCACATGTTTTCCTTTTCTTTTTTTTTTTTTTTATGTACAGAATACAAAGGGGCGGAAATTTAGACACTTTAAAAATTCTATATTGATTTTCTTGATTTTGTTGTGTGTCGAAATAATTAAATGTATGTTCAACTGGTTGCGATTCTAGATTTTGAGTTTGTTTTTGATTTGAATTTTGCGTAATATATTCCGGTATTTTAATTTCGTCGTGGTCTAAAAGTTCTACTGTAGGGACTGGAATTTCAACTAGATGAGGACGAGTGTTTGCAATGTTTGGATAGCATTTTCCATTATTATTCGTAACTATTGCCTTTCCTGAAAATATGCCGCTATTTGGTAACAGTTCAGGGATAAAACCAGTTTCTTTTTCTTTGTTTTTAACATGAACATAAAAATTGAAAATTGTTCTTGCTGGGATGGTTATTAATTCTTGAGCATCGAATAAATAATATTTTTCTTTTATTTCTAATTGTCTTTGTTCGTATCTGATCTTTACGTTATTGTTTCTAAAAAATTCTGTTCCTAAAACACCATCGTGTTCTACTGGGACTTCATTCGGTATTATATTAAAAATTGTAGGAAAACCAAAAATATTTATTGTTATATGTCCTAATGTGAAAACTGGGTGTACATTTATACCTGTTAATCTTAAACAATTTAATCTGTCGATTATTACATTTTATGTGATCACATTTTCTTTTATTAAATTTGGACCGGCTCCGGTGTCTATCATCATTCGAACTGGATTTTTTAAACCGTCAGTTGATAGTGTTATATAAGGAATAGTATTAGTTATACTCATGTTTATTCGTTCTGTCTTAAAATTGTCTGTTTGTTGGGGGTTGGTTTCAGGTGCATTTAAAGGTTTGCTTGGGCCCCCCTCTGTGCACCAGTTCTGGGGAGGGCGCTGGAGTTTTCCTGGGGCATTGTTCGTTGTTCTTGTTGTTGTAGTTGAGAGCTTTGTCGGTAATTATTATTATTAATTTTTTGTAACATTCGCTCATGACATGACCTGTCTTTTTACAGTAGTTGCAAAATGATTGTTCCGTTCTGTGCATTATTCTGTTGAGGAGGGGTAGGGTTTGGCAGGTAGGTATTCGAGCTTCTTTCATTCCATTGAGGACCTTGACCTAGATTCTGCGGTCTCCATGGGGGTCTTTCCTGATTTTCTCTATTTCCCCATGTTTGATTTTGTGGTCCCGAATTGAACCGAGTATTTTTAAATTGATTTCTGTTATTATTCGAACAATATTATATGATGTGGCTGCTTGCTGATAATTATTTGTAATTGGTCTTGGATAGTTTTGAAATTGTCGCGGATTATTGTTTATAAATTGCCTTTGGTTATTACCTTGAAATGGTATTTGAGTAATATTTGTGTACGGTTTATGATTGTATCTTTGAAATTGTCTTTGAGTATAAACTTTATTATTTTGTATTTTATTTACTGTCACCTCATCTGGTTGAGGGAAATTTGATCTTTTTCTTAGTTCTTTTGTTGCGGCAATTCATCTTTCTTTTTATAACGCGCTATTAATTGTTTCTGAAAAAGATAGAGATTTAACTATTCTAGTTTGAATTTCTGTTCTTAACCCTCTAATAAAACAATCGACTGCATCTTTTTCTAATTCTTCTAGAAAATTATCTCTCATTTTATTGACTTCTGTTGATGGAATGTGTTTATTTTTTTATCTATACGCGTCGGTGATTTTGTCAGAGATTTCTTTTACTCGAGTTGCATAGGAAAGTACATTTTCGTTTTCCCACTGATAAATATTACCTAATTCTCCCTGTAACTGATATACTGTTTTTAACGGTGCGCATACCGCTTTTAATTTATTTATTAGTTCCTCTACTGTATTATAAGTGTACCCGTAAATACATTTCCTAGCTTCCCCTGCAAGCTTACTTCTAAGAAGTTTAACCAAATTCGCTTCTACTTCAATTCCTGGTAGCATTGTCCTCGCTTCTTCGCATGCCTCGACAAAATGACTAAAAGGGACTTTATTTGTTCCGTCAAATAATGGCACGACCTCCAGAGCGTCTCTGAGTGAGACCTGCTGGTTGGTAGGTAGTTTACTCATGTTTGATTTTTTTGAGTTTGGGTCTGATTCTGTATTTAAAAAGTATGAAGGATACCGAATTTCTATTTTTGGTATGAAGGGTTCTTGTTTTGTGAAATTTTCTGTGAATTGTTGCTTTTGGAATAGATTTGAGTCGTTTGATTCATCTTTCTGTTCATTTTCAATAGCTAGGTTTTTCTAATATTTTTAGGAAGCTCTTAGTTGCGCGCAATTATTTCCGCTAGTTCGGGATTTTGTATTACTTGTTGACGGGTTACTGGCTTGTGTGATTCAGAGGATTGAGTCGACATTTATATTTTTGATTATAATGGGTTGAAGTGGATCGTAATTTGGTTTGTTTTACAAGAATTACGTAGTATATTCGAATTTTTGGATATATTCATATTGGGGTACAGGGTATATATATATATATATATATATATATATAAACAGCATAAATACAATTCTTAAAATTAAAAGGTTTCCTGCATCCTGTCAAGTTGCATGTGCTTTTTGTGAAATATTGTATTTCCAGAAATATTTTGCAAGATCAATAAAATGTAATAAATACTTATTTGGGAAAAGGATTCGAATATTTTAAATGTTGCTCTATAATAGAGGCAAATAAGAATCTATAGCTCTTTTTATTAATGTATGAAAAGGTTCAAGTAGTGTTCGTGTAATGTTTGCAATAATAATTATAGGAAAAAAATGTTTTTTTAAAACAAACAAAATTAAAAAATTTAAATGTGAAAAAGTTTTCAATAAACCTGATATAAACAAGGAAAAAATATTTAATAAAGTTAAAGAAAAAATTATTTATTTTGTTAAAGTTAACAGTAAAATAAAAAAAATGTATTCAATATTAAAGTGATTTTAAAAGAGTTTCGTATTGTTGAAAAAGAAATATAATAAGGATTGATAAAAAGATTTATTTTAAATGAAAGACGAAAGTAACTATTTTAAATCCAAAAGGGGCAGTTATGAAAATAAGAAATAATAATGAATCCATGGGCACGCGCATATGATCAGTCGTACGCTGTTCTATTGTACCGTACGGTAATGATGCGAGAAAAATGTTAAAGTTTAACCTTTTTTATTGTTTATAAAAAAATAACAAATTTTAATTATCAAAAGTCACCTACTTATGAAAGAAAACACCACTAAGCAAGTAACGGAATTGTTTTCATAAATTTTTTTCACTCCGAAAATGGTTTTTAACGCACGTACGGTAATGACGTTTTTGTTGTCAAGATGCACTTTTCAGTTTTAATATCGGATTCACAGAAAAGAGAGTTAATATTTTATGCTCAATTTTATAAAAACTTGTAATAAACAATACGCCTAATATTTTTGTATTTATTACTCAACTGTAACTACAATATTTTACTAGAAAAACAGACGTACGGTAATGACTTCTGAAATGGAAAAAATTGAGGGACAGACATCAAGGCTTTTAAAATATTATTTATTTGAATTAAAAAAATGTGCATACATTAAATTTATGTTCATGTGAACTTTACAAACTTGATACGTTAAGCGTTTTTCATGTTACTGTCTAAAAAAACGGAGAAAATCAGTTTATCCTTGTGCAAAGTGAGGTTGGGACGCCGTACGGTAATGACGTTTCGGGTGTTCTTATATTAAATTAAATTAAATAGGAACAGAAATGAAAAAAAGGAACTGCCCATTCTGTAGAGGATGATAATAAGTGTTTATTAAAATTTTTAAAAAATCGGCACGAGCTTCTAAGTTAATGTTATATTATTGGGACTTCAAGTTTGCCTTCCATTTGACAATTACCCATAAAAGAATTTAGAAGAATTTGTTATTATTCAGGAAAATAATTAAAAATATGTAATTTGAATTAAGGATAAAAATTAATCTTCTAATATAAATGTGAAACAATGTTGAAAAGTTTGTACTATTTTCAAAGTATAGAAAAAAAAAAAATTTATTGAAGGTAAAGATGAAATTTATATTTTAATTTAAATATGGAAAAGAATTAATAAGATTCAGTATTATTTAAAGAAATATAAATGTAGAGAAGAATATTGAATGGAAGTTTCGTGAAATTTCTTTCAATATGTAAAAGGAACTTCGAAGAATTTCTTGAGATTTAATTTTAATGCACGAAGGACTTGTAAATTTTCGTGGGATTGATACAATTAAGACTCAGAAAATTTTCGTGAAATTTAATTTTGCATTTTAATTCGAAATTGAACTCAGAAAATTGTCGTCAAATTTATTTTAATTTGAAATGGAACTTAGAAAATTCTCCTAAAATTTATTTTTTTATTTTAATTCGAATTTGAACATAGAAAATTTTCGTGAAATTTATTTTTCCATTTTAATTCAGACTGGAACTTAGAGAATTTTTGTGAAATTTATTTTTTATTTTAATTCAGAACTGAACTTAGAAATTTTTCGAAAAATTTATTTTTTTATTTTAATTCGGAATGGAACTTGAAAAAAATTTTTGTGAAATTTATTACTTTTTTTTTTATTTTCTTTTGGGAGAAAAACTTGAAGAAATTTTGTGAGTTTTTGTATTTATAAATTTAACACAGAGAAAATTTCTGGAAGATTTGCTGAAATTTATATATATTTTTTAAGTTGTTATAGAAGAGAACTTAGAAAATTTGGCTGAAATTCGTATTTTTTTAATTCAACATATAAAAGAGCTTTGAAAAAAAATTGGCTGAAATTGATATTTTTTATTTTTAATAAAATCGATTATCTCAGATTTTCCTATTGCTTTAGTTTCCCGGCCGATGCACCAAAATTTATAACGAGGTATGTTACGTCTCGGAGGAGACTCACTTACCTCATCATAAAATTATTGAATATAAACTTACGCTACTTCCTCTTTTTTGTATCCTAAATTTGTAGAAAAAATAGGAAACATGGATTTGAGGAATAAGCAAGACGAAAAGTTGAAATAATTCAATTTAAGATATAAAGTTATATTTTATTAACAAGAATTTTACAAATGTGCGATATGTGAATATTGCTTGCATTGTTTTAATTATTTTCAATTGGTTCCCGCGACATTTAACCTCAGGAATGTCAGGAAAATCTTGTCTTAGTGTCCACCCTTTAAAAAAGGGAAAACACTTTAGTGACGAGATTTTTAATTGAATTCGAAAAAAGAATGAAATAAGGGATAGCAATGTTGGATGCAAACTTACCGAACATTTTTAGTTGTTGTTGCTCAGAACGTTTGGAACTCTTTATTTGTTAATTTTGGAGGTAATCAGTGGTCCTTTGTTGTCGATTCCTTTGAAGAATTTCCGGAATCCTGGTGCGGGATACGGTTTCGAGATTGGGGCTCAAGAGATCTCTCTTGTTGCGCTTTTGTATATTGATACAATAGCTGGCTCCCGAACTGCTGGGGAGGGTTTTCTTCAGTTTAAGGGGTCAATGAATTTAGTTATTTAGATTAATAGTTCACTTTTAATTGAATGTATTGTTTTTATATTTTTAAGTACAGTTCACTTTTGTTTAGTTTATTAATAGTTCATTTTTGAATAAATGTACTGTTTTTATAAATTTTAGTACAGTTCACTTTTGTTTAGTTTATTAATAGTTCACTTTTAAATTAATGTACTGTTTTATAGCAATGTTTTTGAAAAGTACAGTTTCACTTTTATTTTATAATTGGTTTACTTTGAATAAATCCAACTTAAAGATGTTCCGGAAAGATTTAGGGCAGCACTTCGTCGGTAGAATTAAACTTGCCTTAACCCTTAAAAACGTGGGTATATATAGGCAGAAAAAGTGATTGAGGATGGAAAAATAGTCCCTTCGTGGACCATTTTTGAGAAGATTTATTGCATTCTTGACCCAGAACCTGGAATAGTGCGTAGGTGGGAGGCCACGCGCCGGTGTTTCCAATGCATTTTCTCGAGGGGTTGGCGGCCGCCACATAACATTATGACGTTTATAGCCTTTTCACCAATTGGGCCATAGTAGATGGGCCTCGCGTGTTCCTTCGTGGGGCTTCCGATCTTCTGATTGGTTGTGACGTCAATGACCGCGCATGTTTATTTGTATGATTTCATGTTCTTTAGAATTTGACATAGAATTTTATAATGTGATTCATAATATAAATAGTAAATGTTTATAACAATGATAATTGATAATAATAGATCATGATGATTAATAATAAGAGATACATGGTTCAATTTATAAATGATGCACTACTCGGATATACATATAAAGTGTTAAATATATCTATGGTCGGTAAGGTAGGGTGCTTATGGTAATGATAGGTACTGAATATTTATTATAATTGATATTTATAAATAATTATTATTATAAATAAGTGAATATTATGTGTATATAGCGGTCACAGGCCGTGATATTTCAATAATCTATGAGTGTTGTTCAGAGAATATATTCAAAGACTACTTGCTCTTATGGTAATGATAGGTACTGAATATTTATTATAATTGATATCGATGAATGATTGTTATTATAAATAAGTGAATATTATATTCATATAACGGTCACAGGCCGTGACATTAGCTCTAATTTATAACTGTATTGTTTAAATCGTAAGTTTTGATTTCAGTTACAATATTCATTATTTTTGCGAAAAGTGAGTCGAAATGCACGCATTGAACGTTCAAAAACGAGGGCAAAGCGCGAGAGCGCACCCGTGCACGCACGAATGTGGTGAGGGGCGTCGCGCCTTCACCGCACGATAGAATACGCTCACGCTGCAGGCATATTTTGAAAATGTATTCACAATGCTTATTAATGCTAATATTTTAATACTATCAATTTTGCTATCTTGAAATATTTTTATTTTCGGCTCACTCGTCTATTATAAGGAGACTGAATTTTGCAACAATATACACTGCTAGAAAAATTTGACTGAATTTAAATGGGTTTTGAAGTTTCTTCTACCCCTATGAATTAGATTTAACGTACAATGGGCATTGAACTTCAAACACGATAATGTAAAAGTACACATGCTTTAGCTTCCACTCTAATAATTAATTTCAGTTTAAAAAATGATCTAATTCATCATTCCTTTCATCAAGTTTTTTGACATTGTCAAAATACCAGCAAATTATTTTACTATTGGAAAAACAGAACTTAAATGAAGAATAATTGTCTTTTTATTTGAGACAGATTCACACTTTATTGCGATAAATAAATCACGATAAATAAAATTTCAAAACTATCTGTACTTCTAGTGCAGCAATTCACATAATCTGAATTGTATTTTTCCACATTCATTGTCAAGTAGATTTTTCCGATTCTGTGACACCTTCACATCAAATCGGATTTCATGATTGAAACAAAAAATTCTGTAATATAGGCAACTTTTTTCCTCGTATGAGGATAATAATATAATAGATAAGGTAAGTGTCCCAGTAATCGTGATCCCAATTTTCCTACTTTTTATTTAATTTGAATAAATGTAATTTCTAGTTGCTATTATAACATGCTAAAAATATCTGTGAGATTTATCATTAAATCTTACTGTTAACATAATTTTGTAACAATATATGTCAATTATAACCAATTTTCACGATTACTAGTTTAATATATAATAAAAACAGGATTGTGCCCGCCAACCAATATTTTAAATATGAATTTAAAATAGAAAAAAGAACATATATAAATGTTGATAAGTTCATTCTATTGATTTTGTTTTTCTGTTATAATATTTGAATTCAAATACCGAAGTGTCAATAAAGGATTGATTACTATTTTTAAAAAGACGTGTGTGCTTATTTTCGACAACATATTAATGGTCCTTCGAGTCGAATCAGAATCCAGCGCTAAGGAAATACTGGGAAATCCTGAAATCTGCTTTGTGGAGTTATCTGCGGAAAAGCAAATTCGTTACGATTACTGACAGGTCAAAATGGCAAAACGCACCTTTCAAGATTTGGGAAATCTGGAGAAAATTCTAGAGCAAAATCTAGGTCATATAAAAGCTGTAGAATGCTTGGTATCACCAAGTCGATTATCAGACATTGGAAATTTATTTCAAGTGAGTAGGAACTCAGATTCGTTAGTAGAAAATATAGTGAATTTTTTCATGGTTGAAAAATCACCGAGACCATTAACGAGGATACGACATTACGAATCAAATTCATTATGTGCAAGGTCAAAAGCTTCCAATATCAGTATGCACTCCAATTTTTCACACAAATCTGCTGTAGAAATTGAATTTAATCTCGCACGTAAACAATTAGAAATTAAAAAAAATTTTGTTATCGAACAGGAGGAAGTTTTAACCTGCCAGGAAAACATTTTAGCTCTGGAGATGGAAATCAACGAGTTAATATGTGATGGTTCCGTACCTCAAGATGTTATTAAAGCTAAAGAAAAACAAGTGGGTCTTAAACAAAAAGAACTCGAAATTAAGCAGAAACGTCTGTCAGGTCAAGAAATGCTGATGGATAGAGAAGAGGCATTAGCGAAGCAAGCAGCAGCTATGGAAAAAGATTCTGTGGAGATGCATATGGATAGATGAAGTGAATGCAGTTTAAAATCTAATAGGAGATCAGAAATTCAACCTTGGTTGGAAGACGTTGATGAGCAAGGAATAAAAGAAGATTTGGAGAACGTAAGAAAAGAACTATTTTCAGAATCTACAAAAATGAAAACTTTTGAAACGAATAACGGAGTTGAAGATTTGACCAGAAATGTAAATCGGATGCTCGCCCGTCGAACAATCGGAAGCGAATTAGGATAATTTGATGGATCTTCGATGCTACATTGGCCAGCATTCATATCACGGTATAAGTTGTCATCTGATTCATGTGGATTTTTACCTGCAGAAAATATTCTTCGCCTAGAGAAAAGTTTGACTGGAGAAGCAAGATCAAAAGTGGAAATGCTATTGGTCACATCCAAGAATCCAGATGTGATTATTGAAATATTAGATTCAGTCTACGGAAAACCAGAACGAAACGTTTCAGAAATAATTGCGACAGCTAAAAAGATTTCAAAAGTTGAAGAATTGAAAGACTTTGACGACTTCAGTTGCTCAGTAAGGAACATCGTAGCTGCAATAGAAAACATTGACAGCGAATTCGTCTGTAAGAAAAGTTTGCTGTCAATCCTTGTAAATAAATTACCACTTCATTTATCAGTCCAATGGGGATGTCACCTCGTCGATAATAAAATTTCAACAAGTTCTGCAACTTTAAACGAATTTTCCAAATGGACACGAAAAATGGCTGAAATTTTTTCGAGAATTTCTTCATCGACTGAAAATTCATTCATTTCTTCTGGTCGAGATTTAACAACAGAAACATGTATGAGAGAAGTTAAAGGACGAAAGGTCAATGATCCGAAATCTTGTCCAGCTTGCAACGATGGATCTCATACTCTCGAATCATGCCCAACTTTTAAGAAAGCAGACATTGAACAAAGATGGAAGATGGCGGAAAAAGTGAAAGTGTGCTTTTGCTGTCTTCACAAACATGTCGAAAAATGTCAGAAAAGAAAGGCTTGTGGAATCAAAAATTGCGAACGATTTCATCATCGGATGCTGCATAAAATGACCAGTGATAAAGATGCAAAAATAGCAAATATCAATGCCACATATGAAGTACAAGATGGAGTGATTTCGAAGATTATTCCAGTTCAACTTCAAGGTCCTAAAGGTGTTTTTTCCAGTTTTTCCTACCTAGACGATGGAAGCACCACGACTCTCATCGACGAAGATTTCGCACAGCAGATGGGTTTAGACGGTCAGACGGTCCAAATTCTCCACTGTGCTGCAAATGGGCAGGCGAATTTTATCGATATGATAATAAATCAAAAATTGTAAGCGCCGAAATTTCAGGCATTCATTGTGATAATTTTTTCAAACTTAAAAAAATTAGAACAGTGAAAGACTTAGGATTGCCCAAACAAAAATGAGACATTAGTAAATTGAAAGATAAATATCCACATCTGAATAACGTAAATATCTCAATGTCGGAAGGAGGGAAACCGATCATTCTAATTGGTCAAGATAATGCTGATCTCCTTGTATCTCGAGAAATAATTCAACCTTCAGAAAACACACCAATTATTTCAAAAACAAAGCTTGGGTGGATAGTTCATGGTCCAGTTGAATCCTCATCAAAAGGAGTTCACGGGTTTCAGAGTCCTGCAGTCACGCTTCTGTGTTGCTCGATGAATGAAGAGAACCTTCATGAAGAGGTTAAAAGATATTTTACTCTGGAAAATTTCGGAATAACTGCCTCAAAATTCAACAAAGGTCAAACCGTCGAAGATGAGAGATCCATCCAGATTGCCACGTCATCTATAAAAAATATCGGGAAAAGATACGAAATTAATCAAATTTGGAAATCTGATCAACCTGATTTTCCGGACAGTGAGAAGATGGCTTTACACAGACTGAAATGTCCAGAAGAAATAAAGAACCGGAAAAAGAAATGGTTTCTTCCTCATTTTCCAGCAATTAAGGTGAATAAGCCTGGAAAAGTAAGACTTGTTCATGATGCACCTGCAAAGATAAATGGAAAATGTTTGAATGATCTTATTCTTACTGGACCAGACTGGTTAATATCACTATTTAACATGTTGATCAAATTTAGAGCAAACAGGATAGCCTTTACAGCTGATATCCGTGAGATGTTTCATCGAATTAAGATTGCTGATGAAGATAGTTACACACAGTGTTTCCTTTGGGGGGATTCAAAGACAGATGAAAGACCCAAGATATATCGAATGACAGCTATGCTATTTGGAGCATCATCGTCTCCATTCTTAGCACAATTTGTTAAAAATTACAACGCCAAGCAATTCGAGGAAGCATACCCAGAAGCAGCAAACGCCATCATTAAAAATCATTACGTAGACGATTATATTCATGGAGCAGAAACTGAAGAAAATGCAATAAAGCTGATACGACAAGTGATATTTATCCACGCAGAAGGAGGATTTGAATTGAGAAATTTTGTTAGTAATTCTATGGAAGTTTTGAAGAAAATTCCCGAACACCTAGTGGCTGAAGATATGCTTACTACCATGGATGCCAACAACGGACAGCGAGTACTCGAAATTATTTGGAAGGCAACGACAGACGAACTTATGTTCTCCCTGGACTTCTCAAAAATAGACAAAGCAATTATCACATGTTCAAGAATACCTACGAAAAGGGAGGTGCTGAAAGTAGCAATGTCGGATTTCGATCCGATAGGGCTACTATCGCCAATTACAATTAAAGTTCGAATTTTACTCCGAGGGATTTGGAAAGCTAATATTGGTTGGGACGACGCAATAACTTGCAAGATGTTCAATACGTGGAAAAGATGGTTAAAAGAATTAATGGGAATCAAGGATTTGAAAATTCCCAGATTGTATTCATCAAAACTGCAGGACGCAAAGATCGTTCAGTTTCATACTTTTTGTGACGCCAGTGAAGAATCGTATTCATCGGCTGTGTATTTGCGAATCGAAGACGAAAATGGAGTTGACGTTGTTTTAGTAGCTTCGAAGGCAAGAGTGTCTCCTTTACTTGAACTGACAATTCCAAAACTGGAACTGTTAGCAGCAGTTTTAGGTGTTAGACTCGCAAAGGTAACAGGAGAAGCTTTTGAGTCAACAATTAACTCAAGACATTTCTGGTCTGATAATAGGACAGTTCTTCAATGGATGCAAACTGAAAATAAACTTCCGTGTTTCGTAGCGTCTCGAATTGGTGAGATTTTAGAGTCGTCCAACCTCGAAGAGTGGCACTGGGTTCCAACAGATAAAAATGTGGCTGACGACTGCACAAGAGATGTCCCAAAGAATAATTTTGACCACAATAATAGGTGGTTCAAAGGTCCAGAATTCTTGAGGTTACCAGAAGAACAATGGCCTAAAATTTCATCGTCAAGAAAGGACAGCGACGAAGAAATAATTAATGTTGTAACAACTGAATGCATCAATAGTTCTCTTCCGGAAATTAAATCTTATTATACGTGGAAAAGGATTTTACGTATTACAGCAAGACAAGATAACGCAAGACTACCTGAGAAAAATCGAAAATTTTCTTCATTAGAAGTTAATGAATTGGAATGGGCTGAGCAGAAATGGTTGAAATCTGTTCAGAAACAATGTTTTCCAGAGGACTTTCAGAGCATCAAAACAAGAGAATTAACGAAAAAAGTAAAGAAGAATGGGAAACTAAATAGACTCAACCTATATCTCGATGAAGAACTTGGAGTACTAGGGATATCTGGAAGACTTGAACACGCAGATTGTCTGGAAATGCAAACAAAGAGACCGATTTGTTTAGATAGAAATCATCCATATGTAACATTATTTTGTTCACAACAATTTTTATTAAAAAATGATGGAGTATTTGAAAAAATAATCAGGTTATTTTAAAACGGGGTGATTTTCCCGATATTTTATACGAAATCGTTACATCAATCTTACACACAAATTCTTTCATGAAAAGTACAAAAAAGGAAGAAATTTTTAATAAGTATGTATAAACAAAAATGGCTGAAAACGATCCTCTGTACGAAACATTCTGAAAGACAACTTTTTTTTGTATCAACTTTTAGAAAATCTTTTTTTTTTTTTTGAACCTTTGTTTATACAATTCTTGTGCAGGATTTCAGAAAAATGCCATGGATATTCGTAATAAGGGACTTTCTTCATTTTTTTAAGGTAACGGCGTTGACCTATAAGTGCAAACAGGTGTTTAGTGGCGCTTGGCCCGCTGTGTGGCGGATACAATGTCTTCGGCTATGTAGCAGGTTTTACTGTACTAAGTACTCTATAGACTTCTAAGTACGGACTGACTCCTAATTACTGGCTGACTTCTCTGTATAGTCATAAACAGCAGTTGACAGTAGGGCTTCCACTAGGAAATGGTTACTTTGCCTTTTACCCTGTGTATCTCCAAATGATTGGTTCGTCTGCCAAAGTTCCTACGGGGACCTTGACGCGTTGTGACTTCATTCAGGGACGAAATGGGACATCAATGCGGCCCTGGCATTTTGTACCTACGCAGCCCTTTTTCCGATGGACAAGCATGTGCACGGAAAATTTTCAATTGCTGGGGGCCCCTAATCGGCGAGGGCCCTGGGACCATGGTCCTGATGGCCCCTGTACTAAATGCGGCCCTGAGTATGCCCTCGGCGGCCCTCCCTGGCTTGCAGCCCACCGGGAAATCTCTCCAATTCCCATATGGCCAGGCCGGGCCTGACTTCATTATTTATCTGTAACAATTTACTGAATACGTACATAGTCGATAATAATTTAGTTTATAATAAGGTAAAATTGAGAGGTTATCTTTGGTTTACTTTTTCCTTCTTCCCTTTGTTATGCATTCGTCTCTAATGAGCCGAAAAAGAGGTAGTTTGGAAATCCAATTTTGAATTGTAAATTTTTTAATTTTCTGATTTCGTCCTGATTTCATTGCATAACGCTATTCGTAAAGAAGTAGATTATCCAAACATTATTCAGTGAAAATAAATTGAATACAGGAGAAATTAATCCAAATAGACCTGCACCGCGAAGTTATAAGCTTTTTCGCAATCCCGAAATTCCCGGTGGTGTCCGACAGCAGAAGGAAGAGAAGAAGAGGTGACTTATGTAAATTATACAGTAAAAGATGGTAATTATTTGATTATTGTAAACGTTTCACAGCAATATTCATGTAATGAATGACTAATACATGTTCAAGATTTTGTATCATTATTATTTTAAAAGGAGAACATTCTTTCTCGAAAATGGAATTTTAGCGCTTGATATCAGTATTCTGGTGGAAGTTTCGGAATGTAATTGAATAAAATCGATTACGAATGAATGCGAAATCTATTTCTGACGCACAGCCTCATTTGGAGTGAATGCTCGAGTGAATGCTCGAGTGAACGCTCCAGTGAATACGCGAGCTTATTCCGAATGATTTCGAGCGATTCCTCCCTCAATCAGAATGATGCCGTACGTATCAGAATAAAAATTAAATTCTGTATGAATACTTCATTTTCATAGTAAGCAAAGAATTGTGAGTTTGACTTGTGCAAGTAATCGAGTCCGATCTCCTTTTTCGCATTGGGATAAGCACTGCGCGAGATTAGTTAGCCTTACTATTTGGAATTGTAAGTAACTTCAGTGGCACAACTAGAAACGCGTAGGCCCCCTCCGCAAAATTTTCTAGAAGGTCCGTTTGAAATTAAGAAATAAGGAAGACTCATAACTAGGTTATCAGTAAAACAATAGATTTCCGCTTCTCAATGCCCATTGCCATTTTACAAAATGAAATAGATTGTGGGAAACTATTTTATAATATTTTCTCTTCGATCACAATATAAGTTGAGATAATTATTATAAATAAACATAGTGTATAACTCTACTTTATACTTCCATACTGTTTCTTTGTTTTGTACAAAATTTTCAGAATGTAAAAATACTCTGAAGAATTATATTTAAAAAATACTTTTTTCACATTATTTCTGCCATGGAATTTTCTGCTTATGATATTTTTAATTTCTTGTGACACAAAAAATGATTTGTATCGTACTTGATTAAGCCAACCAGGTTCAAATATTATATTATTTGGAAGAATTTTTTTCTCTGTGAAATAATGCATTGTTTTTTACATATTATATTTTGGCACAATAATTACAAAATAAGTTGCAATAAAATTTCAGTTGAAATTGATTTCCAATTTAACGTAGTAATAATTTTTCAACCTTTTCACATTGATATTCGTAGAAATTACTATCATTTAATGAAAAAAATATATATATAGTTTCTCATTTTTTCAGATTCTCAACAACAGTGAAATCTACCATACTACTGTGATATCCCGATCTTTAATTTTCAATTTCTCGGAACCGAATAATTTTGTTTTGTATTAAACAGCTTTATTCTAATTTAGCATCCCCATATCTCATGAGAAAAGTTTTATTTTTTCAGAAAATTTTAATTTGAATCACTATACAACGTTTGTCTAGTAATAAAACGAAATTAAAAATTCCAGAAATTTAATTCGAAAACATTTTTTCAAGTCTTAATTTTCAAGAATACAAAGAATGTACTTTTTAAAACCAAGTGGTGCAGAGTATCCTCATATTTGAAATTGTTTATCCTACTCTTTTAAAAAAGTCAGTTTAACTCACCTAAACACAAAATAGTAATTTTAACGAAATTCACTGACGAAAAACTACGCTTCAATTCAAAATAGTTACAACTACTGGTTTAGAGAGTTCTTCTAACAATCCACTTTATTCCGTGTTCCGATACAATCTGCCGGATTACACGAACTTGTTCCCATTGATTCCGTGCCATTCCAAATTCACTTCGAATGACTCCATACTTATGAGATTACAATGTACGTTCTTATGACATTCAAGAACATATACCAATTTTGTAATATTTTCCAAATGTGAAGTCAACTTTTTGAATTTTTCAAATTTAACCCCAAATTAGTGTTCTTCGACTTGACAAACCTTCTCTTACTGACTTTCATTTAAATCCACCAACTTAATAAAATGTTAAACATTTAAAATGCTTTTTTCAATTTCGGGATTTTTACCCCAAATTGTTGGCCATTGACTTCCAAAACCTTCTCTTACTGGCTTTCATGGAAATCCATCAATTTAATGAAATTTACAAAATATACGTGTTTTTTGCATTTTTTAATTTTGAATCCCCAAATTTGTGTTCTGAGCCTCAAAAGAACCACCGCATACTATCTTTCATGGAAATATACACACAGGAAAAACTAAGTGTAAACTTTACCCGGATTTTGGGGTAAGCAGTGCCGGTCTTTCCAGTACGCTAAGGTAGGCTATAGCCTAAGGGCGCGTCATTGTGGGGGGCGAAAGATTTCGGGCAAGTTGTTTCCAGGGGCGCCAGTTATGAATTTACACATAGCAGCATTTGAACTAGTCGCATGTCAGGTAAAATGTCCCTCGCAAATTGCATGCCACTTTAGATTGCTAATCCCGAAACAGACGATCATAAATCGGCTTCACGGAATTACCAATGTAAGGTCATCCTAATCTCTGTACAACCTATTTCCCTATAAATGGGAACATTTCTTTCAGTACCGCCCTTAATGAGCTCCTTTCATGGAAGTTACTACCTTCAATTTTGTCTTTCTCTTACTCCCTCATACTTTTCCTACTCTTGTTTTTTGGAGATTTTTGATTCCAACAAGGAATGAGTCACTCTTCAACTGTCGTCCTGAGTGTATCCTTGCTCGGAGAATAAATTATTCCATTATCCGAAAGTGCAATTTTATTTTTCGACTCACCCAATCACCAAAAAAATATTTAATTATTTTTTTGGTTTTCTAAGTTAGTGAATGTGTGTAGAGTGAATTCCTGTACAAGTACACCTTGCTCAGGGCAAACAATGTTCAGTAAACTTAATGGTGCTCAGTGTAGAAAAAAAGTTAAAGAAAAAAGTGATAAGGAGGTGAATTTTCTTAAGAAAGTGCCCAAGTTAGATACTTTTTTTCCAAAGATTTTGAAAGAATTGTCTTGTGAAGATAAGCCTGATGAAACTGGTCCATATCATAAGATAATGATAAAAAAATTGAAAAGGGATGGGGTAGGGGGGTGGGGGGCATTGTGAAATAATTGCCTAGGGGCGCAAATTTCCTAAGACCGGCTCTGGGGGTAAGGATTACCTGCAACAAAAATTACCCCATGTGGGTAAACTTTCCCTGACGTCTCGGTATTTTTCTGCTTTTACCCACGCTTGTAAGGAACTTTTGACAGCTCTAACGATTCGGCAAATCAGCCTTTATGAAGCCGCACTTATCCGATTTGCCTGTTACACCAGCCATCAGCTAACTTCACTACAGCGATCAAAGCTAGTGGCTTCCGATTTTCAAGACGGTGGTGACAACTTTTATGAGAACAAAAGACAGTTTCTGCCCATCGAGGGTAATATTTGTGTTTTACCAATATGAACAGTAAAAAATACGAAGTTACCTGCAACACCATTTACTCTAAGTTTTTTCTGTGCAGATTTACTAAAATGATCCAAATTTTAATTCAAATTTTAGAATTTCTAAATATTGATTATAAATGCGTGTTCTGTCACTCGATAAACCACCTCGTACTAATTGTAATGGAAATAACGGATTTATTGAAATTTCCCAAATTTTTAGTCAAATTATGGAATTTATCAATTTTTACCCTCACATTCATTCTTTCTGATTCAATAAACTTCCTCGTAATGATTTCAATGAAAATCTAACAATTGTATTTAATATTTTTTTCAAATCGTTCCATGACATTTTTACTGTTTTCTTGAAAAATGTCGGATTTAATTGACCCAATTATTTAAATTGTGATGAAGAATTTTCGTATTGGCATTAGGGTCTTATGAATATATTTAATTAAAAAACTTTCATATAAGTTAAATTGAGAAACTTTTAGACAATTCAACTTATATGAAATGCACGTTTTTTAATTAAATATATTTGTTGGAAATTCAACGATGATTCAGAGATAGCTGTACTAAAGTTCTGCAAGTACGGAGAGGGAGGTCCAGGTATCTGAGGGCTCGTCCACTTTGGGGTACAGAGGACACAATTTTTCTCGGGCAGTCAGTTACAATTCCACCTTTGACGCGTATTGCTCATACTGATAGCTTCTCACAGTTAAATTCAGTTTTCTAAAGTTCAATACAAGTTTCAATTTTTCGGTTCCAAATATTCGTACGTTTTATTTAAATATATGTGATTTATGTGAATTCTTGTGTTCTCAATTAATTGTAGACTATAGTTGTTTTATACAAATCCTATGTCTCGACGCGACGCTGACATAAAGTTACTTCTTCCGACGGGCGATGGTTTGTTGCGCCAATTGCCCTGCCTCTAATCCTTAGATCGAAAAAGGTTCTCTAATCCTACGGGTTAGTTGCGCCAAGTCTATAGCTGTCCGAAAATCAAATAATCTCAACTTCATATTTTGAAATGTGCTTGAGAACTGGTGTAATAAATAATATGTATAACAGATCAAAAATCCGCGAAGAGAGGAATTATGAAACAGCCGCGACCTGACGTGCTGAAAAAGCAAGCTTTCGTTAATCGAAAATTTTTCAGATTAAACACGGGTGCAATTAAGGTAGATCTCCCAGTAATCGGGGCGGTCCCAGTCATCATGAGTTTTGAAGTGTAAACGCCAGAAATAAGTATTTTCCGCATAAAAAAACAATCCTAAAATATTTTTAAGTAAGTTTGAACAGTGCTTGTTGTGGAAAAGCAAATTAGTTGTTTAATACAAAAAGTGCACATGGGTAGAAAAAATTAATGGTTATTGCCGGTGGCGATGAATCACGAAATGTGGAAAATAGCTTAACATTTTGGTTAGGAAAGGCGTCTCTTTGCTTAAGCTTTCAATATGTCAAGAAATTACTTGATCAAGACGAAAATAATTTTTTTGTAATAAAAAATCATTTTCGTTTCATAAGATTAAGTAAAATCTTCATTTAGTACCTTCTTGTTCAAGAAATATCGGTCACGATTATAGGGACGTTTCAAAAGCATAGTTGCTCGAGAAATCGTGACCCGTCACGAAGACTAGGACGACTCTGTCAAAATATTATTTGCATATTTCGTTGCAAGTAATAATTTAATTAATTTCAAAAAGGCTTGAAATAAAATCAGAGAACTGACTTGTTACTGTGAGTAGTAATCGTAATATAAATTAGTGCTTAAAACTGAAAAAGGAGATGTAAAATATTGGCATGACTTTAGAGATTTGATTAAAAATTTTGTAGTTTATCATCATTCTTCAGTGAAGGTTATGTTTATTAAGTAGTTTTTCATTAGTTAACATTAACCTATACTCCATAATATAAAGGAAAATGTGTAATAGATATATAATCACGCGCGGCTCGCTTCGCTCGCAAGTTTGAGCGCGCCTAGGGCGCGCGACTGTTGAATCTCGCGCTTGGCGCTCGATCATATATTTATCTCGCGCTTCGCGCTCGATTATGTATTCACCTCGCGCTACGCGTTCGGAAGTATTTACATCACGCTTTACGCTCGATTCCTCTACATTTTTGAACTTCGTGTTCGATTTCGATGCAAAGAAAAATTTTATTTGCAAACATTATAAAATTGTCATAACCTCTACATATGAAGCGATTGTTCAATTTGTTTTTATTTTCGACTGAAAAGGAACTTTATTTACTTAAGTTTGATCAAACTTTTTTGTTTCTATCATACGGTGCACTCGAGTGCAATTACGGCGCGCGATTTGGTCGTCGCGCTTCGAAATACACTGATCGCGCACTTTGTGCTTTGTGTTATATGTTCGTCATATACAAATTACTAAATTTGTATTTGATTTCAAATGAAGAATAATGATATAATTTGGGCGACAAATTTCATTAGTTAAAATGTTATTTTAGCTTGTGCCCTTTTCCAAAAAAGTTAATTTTTTTCATTTTGAATATATTCTTACAACAAAAATTTATTACAAGTTTGTGAATCTTTTTTGAATGCACAATTTTTGTTGATTCGTCTGTTTTCGTACCTTGCATTGTTTTTTCAAAAATTGGATTTTTTTACTGTCAATGTTATTTTCGCGAATAAAACAAACACTACGCATCCTATCGAAACATGATTCATAACAAATTTGTAGCCCGCCTTTGGATAAAAAATTTGATGTTTCTAATTTTTTTTGTAGCTTGAGTAACTCGTCTAAAAATTTAATTTTTCTATTTCCAATACAGTTTTTTACGAATAAAACAAAAACTACGAGTCATATCAAAAAGTGAATAACAACAAATTTGTAGATATTTTTCAGGTGCACAATGTTTGTTGATTCGTCATTTATCGTATCTCACATAGTTTGACAGAAAAATTGAATTTGTGATTTTTTAATTATTTTTTTGGTCGATCAAAATTTGAATTTTTGATTTTTCGAAAAATTCAAAAAGTTGTTATGAAAATATTGTAGGGTGTTCAAAAAGAAACGTTTTTCTCCTCCCGATTTTTTTCCATATCGTGCGTTTTTCGGGTTAAAATGTTCATTTTCGTTTGTTTTATGGAATTTTGAAAATGCTATAACTCCTGTAATTTTTACATTCTCATTCTAATGAGAAGGTATTGGTTTTATGTAAAATCTGACTTGGTCGGTTTTCATCAAATCTCCACGTTTTGAGACCCCCTGAGTCAGAAAAAATGATTTTCACGAAGGCGTCTGTCTGCCTGTCTGTAGTCTGTAGTCTGTAGCATGGCCGTAGCTAAGGGGGGGGGGCATTGTGGGGCAATGCCCTACCTTAAAATACCAATGCCCTACCTTAAAAAATACAATTGTCCAGATCAGATCAAGTACATTTTTTACTTCCGCCCTACCTTTAACCACCGATGCCCTACCTTTGACCACCGATGCCCTACCTTAAGTTCAATTCAGGCTACGGCCCTGGTCTGTAGTCTGTAGTCTGTATGTAGTATGTAGGCACGGTAACTTTCGAAAAAATAATCAGATTGGGTTTTGCTTTGGCACACTTCCTTAGGGCCTAAAAAGAAAGAACAAGTTCGTTAACCAGATAATTTGGGTCAAAATTCAAAAAGTTCGAGCATTTTGAAAATTTTTGAGACCATTTTTTTCAAGATTCAAAAATTCTATATAGGGCTATTCATAGTACCCAAATACTCGAACAATTTATTTTATGACTTTTTTGAATAAAAAGAAAATTACCGGAGTTACAGCATTTTCAAAATTCCATAAAACAAACGAAAATGAACATTTTAACCCGAAAAAAGCATGATATGAAAAAAAGTCACGGGGAGAAAAACGTTTCTTTTTGAACACCCTACAATATTTTCATAACAACTTTTTCAATTCTTCGAAAAATGAAAAATTCAAATTTTGATCGCACAACAAAATAATTGAGAAATCAAAAATTCCATTTTGCTGTCAAACTATGTGAGATACGATAAAAAGTGAATAAACCAAAATTGTGCACCTGAAAAAGATCTACAAATTTGTTATCATTCACTTTTTGATCTGACGCGTAGTTTTTGTTTTATTCGTAAAAAACTGTATTGAAAATAGAAAAATTAAATTTTTAGACACAAGCTACGAAAAAAATGAGAAACATCAAATTTTTTATCCAAAGGAGGGCTACAAATTTTTTTAATCATATTTCGATAGGATGCGTAGTTTTTGTTTTATTCGTGAAAATAACCTATGGTACACGACCTACCTGAGGGGGATTGCCGCAACCAACCTGCTCCGCTTCCAACAATATTCATAAGATCCTAATGCCAGTAAAAAATTCTTTAAAATAATTTTTTCAAAATTTAATTCCATTTTTATCATTTTAAAATTTTAACCGCACACACGTGATC
Organism: Andricus quercusramuli; assembly: GCA_932178445.1. NCBI lineage: Eukaryota > Metazoa > Arthropoda > Insecta > Hymenoptera > Cynipidae > Andricus > Andricus quercusramuli. The sequence goes on from CAKNXH010060291.1 coordinate 117,423, forward strand.
TGTGACTCGAAAAACTCATTAATTCTGACATTTATGCAAATCAATCAAATCACCTAGTAACCATACCCGAATCGGGTAGTGTCACGCCTACCCCGAAAGGGAAATATACTCATAAACTATTTTTTTGTAAAATATTCACTAAGGCTTCAAATTGAAGCCTTAGTGAATATTTTACTTTATTTTAAAGCTTACTTTGTATTCTAAAAACAAGGTCCTATACACTTTTTAATTGCCTCTCAATTGAAAGTAACAATCCAAGCAAACGTATTGAAAAAATGTTACGATTTCACAATTATTGATAATAACAAACAATTGATTAAGAAATCAGCATCGAATTTGTTAGGGCTGAAAAAGAACGTCCGTCCAATCAACATTTTTAAACATAGATCTCCGTAAGTTCAATTTGTTCCAGCAGAAATCCTAATTTGACTGTAGGGCAGACCATTCTACAGTAGATAATGATCCTACAGTGGATAACCGTTGATTTAAAGTACTGTCGTATGCAAAATAATTACTTCAATCCAATGAATAGTTAAGTCATGATACGTGGTAATATATAAATTAAATTATTATTTTCAAGTCTTTGGGGTATTTGGAGTGATTTTCACGAATTTTCAGATTTTTGTGGTACTTAAAGGGTCTTCAAAGAATTTTAAAGAGTCTCACTTGCCGCCCCTTTGTATTCTTTACAAAAAAAAAGGAAAGCACATGTTGTCTCCACAGCAATCAGTCTAAACTGTTACGTCGCAGGAAAAGATTCAAATAATATCTTTGCGCGATCACTTTAAAATAATAATAATAATATATAATATCAATATAATAATCGCCCGAGAGCTCCTGCTCTCGCAGTCAGCCGCGTTGCTTTGGGCTAACTCCCCAATGCAACGAATTATGCGGTTACGACACAAGTATCGCGCAGTGCCACCCACAATAGGCCTCTCTCGGATGGAGGCCATGGTTCAGTTGGGAGTGGCAATAGGAACGAACCGAGGCGACGACCAGGCAATGACCCCGGACAAACGCGAGAACATCGATTTAAATGGTCGGACCAACTCAGGGGGGACCTTCTTACCTGTTAGCAAAGAAGCTCACCGGCGCGGAGAGGATTCATGAAGAGGTTACATGACCGTTGGGGCAATATGCACCCGGAATATGCTCATAAAACGCCTCAGTATTTAAGAGATCAGGTATCCTTCTTGCGAAAAAACGGATATGAAGCTGTTTATCAACAGGAAGAGGAGCAACATCCTCCAGCGAACATTCCACCCGTTCCAGCAAGACCACCTTTGCAGATAGCCGATAATGTCAACATGAGAAGTAGGAGATCTATCCACCAAAAAGTCTTCCTCAGGATGGACAAATTAGTTGAAGCTAATACTGCTCTCCGCGATTTGCTCCCCGAAGATGTTAATCTCTGGAATCTGAACTGTGTAGTTTACGAGAAGGCGGTCTCCCTGCTTAGCGACGATAGAAGTAACGAAACTTCTGTACATCTGAGTAAGACACGCGAGCGTATTGCACAGCTTCAGTTCAAAATTGAAACGGCGAGACGGCATGCATCAAATGTTCAGTGCGTGATTAGCTACATAACATCAAATAAAAAGTTCACTCCAAAAGTTAGGGCACTTGCTCGAAACTTGATGAAAGCAAATCACACGCTGAACAAGTGTAAACTGTCGACCATCAAGCAGCACTGGACGCAAAAAGTAAGATCTCTTTCAACAGCGAAACAGCGCCTTGAACGGCGAGTTAAGTGGATTCAGGAAAATTCCACCTTTTCTACTAATCCTTTCCGTCTGTTCAATAAAGCGTCATGTGTAGTTAAGAATCCGCCTAGTCGAGAAGAGATTCAAGTCTTCTGGGAGCAAGTATATGGAGATACTTATCAGCTAAATGAAGACGCTTCTGATATATCACTCTTTCGTAACTTTTGCCAAAGGCAAAGGTTACAAGAACCAGAGGAAGAGTGTCCACTAATTACTGCTGAAGAAGTGAAGAAAGTTATCGCTAGAACTAAGAACTTTTCGGCGCCAGGGCCAGATAAAATCAACAACTTTTGGTGGAAGAAGTTTTCTTCTACGCACCAACATCTAGCTCGTATATTTACTACTTTCTTAAACGGAGAACAACCCGTCCCGCAGTGGCTAGTGGAAGGACGCACGGTATTGATCCCTAAGGCCGGAGATTTGTCATGTCCAAAGAACTACAGGCCCATAGCTTGTTTAAGCACCAGCTACAAGCTATTCACTGGCATCCTCAAAGAGAGGATATTGACATCTATCGAGCCGGTATGGAGTGTAATAGTCGAACAACGTGGATGCAAGAGAGGGCTGGCAGGTTGCAGGGAGAACCTGTTAATAGACAGGTGTATTACCCAGGACTCGATCAGGTATCGACGAAATCTGTCCATGGCTTGGATTGATTACCGTAAGGCATTCGATAACACGAACCATGAGCTACTTATCAAGCTCCTTGAGTGCATGGAGGTGCATCCAAAAATAGTGTGATGCATAAAAGAGCTTATGCTCTTGTGGCGGACAAGATTTGTCATAACATTTGACAAAAGACAAGTGACTACATGCTTTGTCACATATAAGAGGGGCGTCTTTCAAGGCGACTCTCTAAGTCCGATACTTTTCTGCATCTCCCTCTTGCCTCTATTTATTGTGCTCCGAGGAAAAAGCTCTGGATACCTATGTGGCCCGCCGAATAGAAGAGAATATAATGTCAACCACCTTTTATACATGGACGACCTTAAACTCTTTGCTTCCTCAAAAAAGGACCTTAACATCCTTGTAGATGCGGTAAATAGGTATTCTAAAGCGATTGGCATGAGCTTCGGACTGGACAAGTGTGCTTGCGTCCACCTACACCAAGGAAGACTAGAAACTACATCATCCAGTGACGATCAGGATGTTCAACTCATAGACGGAAATACCATTCAACATCTTGGTATTGGAGAAACATATACATATCTTGGAATACCGCAAGCGGAAACCCAAAATGTGCATAACTTGAAAACGGCCCTTGGAAAAAGGTATCGCCAAATTCTCAGAAAAATTTGGGCTTCCGAATTATCTGGAAAGAATAAGATCCAGGCGACCAATATGCTGGCCGTTCCTATACTGCTCTACACGTTTCGTGCAGTAAAATGGAACGTCGATGAGTTAAAACAACTTGATCGAAGCACACGCAAGATGATGACAATACAACGACGTCTTCATCCTAGATCTTCCGTACCTCGAATATATCTCCCTCGCGATAACCGGGGTAGAGGATTGCTAAGCTTAGAGTGTCTTCATCGAAGAACGGTTCTGGCTACAGCCTGCTCAGTTCTAAAAAGCACGGATTCCCTTATGCGACTCGTACATCAACATGAAGTCGCCAATGCTGCGGTGTTTCTATACCATGCAGTAGATAGGGCCGCAGAGGAGCTTGACCTCCCATTTGATTCCAGCAACATTACACATGGCCTAGAATCACTAACACCTCTGGTGCTCAAAAGTCGTATACAGGAAGCAGAACATACGCTCCTACTAAGAGAACATGCTGAGAAACCCCTCCATGGTAAGTTCTACGGCATCCTACGTAGAGGAGAGCTCTCGATGGGTCTGTCCAACATGTTTCTCAAGTCTGCTGGATTGAGATCGGAGACCGAGGGATTTCTTTTTGCCTGTCAAGACGGCGTCATAGACACCTTAGTTTACCGCGAGCGCATAATGAATATACCTGTACGCGATACCAACTGCCGAGCGTGCAAGCAAGAGCCCGAAACACTTGGACATGTTCTCAGTGGATGCTCTAAATATGCTCGCTGCGCGTACATAGAGAGACACAATGCAGCTCTAAAAGTGATATATTCCCATCTTAGGCATTTCTAGGGTGTTGATCTATTGCCCGTCTTGCCATACGCCCAGGGGGAACTCGAGTCAGTTGTGGAGAATGATCAGTGTAAGATCTACTGGAATTTCTCATTCTCCACCACTCAACGTATCAGTGCTACGAAGCCTGACATTGTCCTCCAAGATCTGAAGAACAAGATCATTTACGTGATTGAATTCTCGGCACCAGCCGATGGTAATATTACGGCAAAGGAGGGAGAAAAACAGGCGAAATATCAAGCACTTCTTTTCGAGCTGCGTAGGCTGCACCAAGGCTACAAAGTCCATCTTATAATTCTCATAATCGGCTGCCTTGGAGGTATGAAAGCTTCATTTATTAGCCAACTCAACAAGATTCCGGCTTGCCAGCGTCAGGCTCATTTCATCGCGAACCGGATGCAAAAGGCTGTTCTCCTGGGATCACTCCCTGGTGAGAGGTTTCACCTCTGGTATCCAGAGGTGAAACCTTAATCTCCAACTGTCTTGTCTGCCGCGTAAGGTCATCCGCGGCTAGAGACCTGACTCCAGGGAACAGTGTTCCCCGATGTTATCACGCGTAAATTTCCCGCTCTTGCTTACCTTCTAGGACAGAAGGAGCAGAAGTGGATGACGTAAACGTTCCAGTAGCTTTGGGATTGGTTTCTTCGAAGAATCATGATCGAAGCTTCCGCAGCCTACAACTTCTCTATAATAATAACATAGAATTTTCCGTAAACGTGCTACTTAATGCCTTTTCGAAATTTCGACTAAAAAATTAAGAAGAAGCTTCGAGTAGAAACAGCGGCATCACAGTCAAATCGTAAAAGCTAAGTCATAACTTTTATTGTTAAGAATTTTAAGAGATTACACGAATTGCGGTATTTGAGAAAAAGTTTTTTTTTTAATTTATTAAGATACTTCCTAATTTAGAAACTTTTATTGTTAGGAATAAATGAATTACAAGATTTAAAATTTTTGAGATTGAACTATTTTTTGTCCCCGCCGGGCGGGGGGGGGGGGGTATACTATTTCTTCCCTAAATTAAACTACGTTAAAACACTTTATCCGTTCATTTTAGTTGAAAGTTCAAACGAATTGAACCTTAGATATTCAAGAAATATAGAATTTCATGAGACATTTGCGGCTTTACTGAAGCAAAACTGCTTCAAAAATTTTCAGAGATAAAAATTTCGATTATCAGGCCTCTTTCCCTTATACTATGTCTCTAATATACTAACGATTTCATACGAAATTTCTAACCGCGTATAGTTCAAAAAAGAAAAAAAAGAGTTATTGGCTCTTGTTTTAGAGGTAGGCCGGCAATCGGCAGATGGGAACATATGAACTCCTATCTAATACAACGCTGCTGAAAGCTGGTGACCTTCTCAGCAAAAATCACCAACCTATTGAGACTCTCGGTTTCCTTTCTCATTCCCTTACCCCGCCCCCCCCCCCCCATCCAGTAACAGAAGTTTTGGTGGAACTGACGTTACAGCTTGACTCCACCATACGACAAATCACTGCTTAATTCGGACATGATTTCGACTCAGAAAACAAATCTCGCGCATACAGGTGATAGTTGGGAGTATAATATAAACATGAATAATATAAACAATAAAGTAGCCTCGGAATGGACTGAAACTTGGATTGACGAAATGCATGCACACGATAAACGTAAAGGTCGAGTTTCGGGCGATGAGTGGAGACTGGGTGTTTGGAATGCTAGAGGAGTGGATGATCTTAAGATAAGAGAACTACGAGAAACTATGCACATGAGGAAACTAGATATTCTTTGTGTACTTGAGACGAAGAAAAAGGGTTGCGAAATTAGAAACATAGAAAATGGGATGTTGAAAGGCGGGTTTGAAATATGATCAGAAGTAGATAGGGAATCACATCGTAGTGAAGGGGTCGGTTCAATTATGAATGAAAAAGCAAGACAACATGTCATAGACCATAATTTTGTATCACCCAGATTGCTGTGGGCTAGAATGAAGGTAGGAATCAGAAGATTATTTATCATAGCGTGCTACGCACCAGTCGCTAGCGATTCGAAAGAAGTTGAGGACGCCTTCTGGGATACTTTAAATGATAAATAAGTACTTGCGATCAAGGTGAAAGAATAATTTTGTCAGAAGATATGAACGGATGAGTCGGCGTCCAACGTCAGGATACAGATACGGGAGGGGTGCTAGGTAATTTTGGGGACCCAACAAGAAAAAATTATAACGGGGAAAAATTAGTGAGCTTATGCTTAGAGAAGTGCCTATTTATTACAAATACCTGGTTTCAACATAAAATGATCCGCACTTATACCTGGTGTAAAATAACCGCAGTATAATTGACTTCGTTATTGCAGATGAAAGACTAAGAGATCTAGTTACAGATACAAGAGTCATGAGGGGGGCCGAATGCAATACCAAGATGAACTCCAAGATGAACTTAGGGCGGGGATGGAGAAGAAAGAGAACCAAAGAAACAAAACAAACGCGAATCAAGGTCGAAAACTCACAGAAACCGGAAGTGAAAATAGATTTTCAGAATAAGATAAACGACCGCATAGATAAGGCAATCTGGGACTCGCTTGAATGCAATAAAGATATAGAGGGCGCGTGGGCTTTATTGCGGGATACCATTGTTAAAAATGCGATTGAAGTGTGTGGTACGGCGAGGGTAGGAAGAAAGTCTGGCGATGCATGGTGGAACGATGAAATTAAGGCAGCCCAAGAAGAAAAGAAAGAAGCGCACAAGAAAACGCTGAACATGACAGGTCTTAGCGAGGAGGAGAGAACTAGACTCAAAAATGATTACAGACACAAAAAGAGGAAAATTAAACGGCTAGTCAAAGAGAGCAAAGAGACAACCAGAACAGAAGAAGAGAACAAAATAAGAAACTGCTTTGAAGGAATTATGAAACTATCATATAAACAGTTGAAGGAAAGTAAAAGTACAGAGTTTGTCAGCATGAGGAACAGCAAAGGTGAAATGCTATATGATATAGACGGGATGGTAGACGCTTTAAAAGACTCTTTTAAAGAACTATTAGGAGGTGAAGATATAGGACAACAAAACTGCGACATTGAACATAATGCATTACAAAACCCAATTGAAAAAGTCTGTGTCACTGAGGTCAGAGATATAATTAAGAACTTGAAAAACGGTAAGGCTGCGGGTATAGACAGTATTAGCGCTGAAATGCTTAAATACGGTAGAGAGTACATACCTCACAGGTTATGCGAATTGATAAATTTATGTTTTGAGACAGGAGAAGTCCCAGAAGATTGGAGAAAAGCGATTATTGTACCAAATACAAAAGAAAGGGAGATAAAAGCAACTGCAGTAATTACAGAGGTATCAGCCTGCTAAGTACATTGAGTGAAATATACTTAAAAATACTTATCCGTAGGTTAATGGAAATTACAGAAAAGAAGATATGGGAAGTCCAAAATGGATTTATACCAGGAAAGTCATGTACAGATCAGATATTTAGCCTAAGACAGATCACAGAAAAAAGCTTGAGAGTAGGAAAAAAACTCTTCTGTGCATTTATTGACCTAGAAAAAGCGTTTGACAAGGTAAATAGAAGTAAACTTTGGGAAGTCCTTAAAGAGTATGTAGTAAATGGAGGGCTCCTACAAGCAATAAAAACAATATATACAGGTAGTAAAGCGAGTGTAAGGGTAAATGGGAAACTGAGTGACTGGTTCGATATTATGCAAGGCGTGAAGCAGGGATGCGTCATGTCCTCGTGGATTTTTATCATATTCATGGATAAGTGTCTAAGAACTGCCCTCTTCGACGTAGAAGGTGTAGATCTCGAAACCATCAAGGTACGTGGATTAGCTTTCGCAGATGACAAGATTGTTATGGCAGAATCAATCGAGGACTTGCAAAGAATGTTGAATAAACTTAATACAAGCATGAAGAACATGAGACTCAAAATTAACGTAAATAAAACAAAAATCATGGTGTTTGAGGGGAAAAGTGAGAAAACAATATGCAACATTGTCCTAAGTGATGAGAGATTAGAACAAGTTGACAAGTACGTATATCTAGGTAGCCTATTAACTAGCGACGGAAAAATAGATGGGCAGTTAGATAGGCGCACAAATAAGGGTAAGCAGGTTATCGGTAGAGCAGGCTCCATCCTCACAAATAAAAACATATCAAAAAAAGCTAAAATGGCCATGCATAACTCTATTTTCGTACCGTCTGTACTATACGGTAGCGAGATATGGACCTGTCAAGAAAAGGACCGGAGTAAAATCAACGTGATCGGCATGAAACTGATGGACAAAGTCCGAAACAAGACAATCCTCAAAGAATGTGGTACAGGAGAGACACTAGTTAACATATGGGAAAGAAATCAGCTAAGGTGGTTCGGACATCTTGAAAGAATGAAAGATGAACGACTGACCAAGCAAGTGTATAAAGGTGAAGTGAATGGCAGAATGCCCAGAGGTAGGCCGCCGAAAGAATGGTTAGAATCTGTGAATGAGACACTAATCCGAAGAGGCATAAGAAGCCACAGAAACACAAGAGCTTGCATGAAAAAATGCATGGACGTGAAGGAAGCTAGAGTAGTATGCCAGGACAGAAAGGTGTGGCGACGAATAGATTGTAAACAGAACCATGGCGAACCATGCATAACAACCTTGTGAGGCTCCTCACTTAGGGTGATCGCTAGAGAGATTGATCAGCAACCTGGGTCGGAGCAGTGTTGCGGAATGAACTTGTCATTTAAATAAATAACACGAGAATTCCAGATCAATCTAAAACATATATACCTCACACCTATATACCCATTTACCCATCATGCACTTGACTGCAACCCAGTCCGTGAATGATGGGGTAAAAACCAGGCTTTGCCCAATATGTCAGGGTACACGCTCTTATCAGGTCACTTGATTTCCTTATAATAATGCGTCCGTGACTGATAATATATACCGGGACAACCCCGTGCATAATATTCAAACAAAAAAAAATCCAACTCTAACCAAAAATGCCTTCGACATATTGGGCTGTAACCATCTTAAGCCTGAGAGAAAAATGAGTTTCCTCATTTTTAATAATAATAAACTTTAGAACCTCGGTGGCTCAGTTGGTTAGACGCTCGGACTTCACCTTAGAGGTCCGGAGTTCGATCCCTGAGCCGGTACCTCTTGAAATTTTTCTATGTACCTTTACCGAGGTTCTGGTGGTTCGGAACCCACCTTAAGCTGTAGGTCCCCCCATCATGCACTTAACTGCAACTCAGTCCGTGAATGATGGGGTAAAAACCAGGCTTTGCCCAATCTGTCAGGGCACACGCTCTTATCAGGTCACTTGATTGCATTATAATAATGCGTCCGTGACTGATAATATATACCGGGACAACCCCGTGCATAATATTCAAACAAACAAAAAGTCCAACTCTAACCAAAAATGCTTTCGACATATTGGGCTGTAACCATCTTAAGACTGAGAGAAAAATGAGTTTCCTCATTTATTTATAATAATGAATGATCTTAATAAATAAAAATAAAAATAATCCCTACCGGTGGTGTTCTCGCGTTGTCGTCGCGGTAGGGCTCGAGCTTTCCTCTCATGAATTTGACGGCTATGTTGGCCGTAGCATTGCTACTGACAGGGTTTCCCATGCCAGACAGGCAGAAAACGAAGAGGAAAGTGACTAAGAGGAACACCAAAACCCATAAATAATAATGGAGAGTTTTTAAAAAATTTTGAAACGCTTTTCGCTACCCGAGGATCGTCGGGGCGCCCCTGGAGCCACCGCTGGGGGCCACAGCATGCGGTACGGTTGGGATGGTGAGCTGCGAGATGGTCAGGCAGATCTCACTAATCGAACAGCTGGACAGCAAGAACATCTGCGACATACGGTAAGCAGTGAAACATCAACTGTGTCTGCTGAGGATGCTTTGGCTAGCATTAGCTACGTGCAGCATCAAGTCGGATACCACAATGAATGAGGAATTGATGCGTCTCTACTATGAAAGTGCGAAGTTTGAAACATCACGCAAAAAAAGGACAAAATTTTAGAACGAAATTTGCCGCGAAGTATCCTCAAATAAGGAAAGTCGCATTAAGAGATTTTATCGCTAAGGTGAAGGACATCAGGACTAATCTACTCATCTCAGAAGATCGAGCAATGGAGATTAAACAGCAGGTTGATTTGTAGTGGAAAAACAACGGCAATTAACAGCAGTTAGAGAAAGCCGCGTCACACGAACAAGCAGTGGCAATTGATGTTCTTCCTCAACCTGGTGATGATCCAGCACCACCACATCCTGCGGAGGTAGATGGCCTAATACAACCAGTGCCAGAAGCAGAGGTTCAACAACCACGGAAGCGATTAAAATGGACATACCATATAAACAGAGATATGATGCGCTTTTATTTTTTGGCGAAGAAAAGTGGGCAAAGTGTAAGGAGAGAACATCATTGCCTCTTCTTACTTAAGTACTCAGAACTAGCCACAAGAATAAATGAGCAGAATCTAGCAGATCAAAAACGCTTAATATCTGTAAACAAATTGCTTTCGGCTGTTGAAATAGCTGCCATCGAAATGGAAGTGGAACAGCAGCTTCCTATTGATGAACTTCCATTGGAAGATGTGGAAAACGAAAACTTGATTGCAGCTGAAGGCATAGGTGCTAGGGATAATGAACATCAAGTACCGAAGGGACTAGAACCACATCCGGACATTATAAACGATGATATAGACAGCGAAGTCCCAGAAAAACTACAGCACCTTGAAAGGAATTATGGTTATGCTCTACTAGAGTCCAGACATGTAGAACCAACACAAAGGCACTCACTGCCCAAGATAAAAATCACAAATGATCTGCGTGCATTAATAGAACACCTGAACAACAAGGTTTTACCTATGCATTTGAACGCAACACAAAATGCGTTAGAGGTGCAAACTCTTGTATACTGTGCAGCTGTGGCAACCGTTAGAACGTTTGGCCGCAGAACTAGGTCTATAAATGCAGTTTTCGCCCCAAGACAGGAGCGAGATCCACCATGGAAGATCAGGTTGGATATGGATGTCAGCAAAGTAAGGTTCAAATTGGGTCGACTGACTCAATATAAGAAAGGAAATCGAACCAGAAAGCTGATACACCATGTTATTAAAATCATCCACCCTCGGTACATCGAGACATTGACATCAGCAATATTGGATGAGAGTATAGATTCCCAGCGGAAGAGACTTGATGTTCTTACTGCTAGACTGCGTCGGTACAAGAAAAGTAGTGCAAGAATGCAACAAAATCTAACCTTTCAGGCAGATGAAAGAAGGTTCTATCGTAAACTGAGTGTAAAGCAAAATAACCAACAAGACAACGAAGTCCCTCAATTGGAAGACATGACTAACTATTGGTCAGGTGTTCGGGGAAAAACTAACAGAAGCAATTTGGGCACTGCGTGGTTCCAACTAGAGAAAGCAAGAGCAAGCAATAACCCTGAAATGGAGCTGACGAACATCACAGCTTTAGATGTTTCAGTGGTTTTGAAAAAAGCATGTAACTGGAAAGCTCCAGGTCCGGACGTGGTGCACAATTTCTGGTACAAGTACCTAACTAGTGTGCATCCTGCGTTGGCATGGTGTTTTCAGAAGATGACATAAATACATAATTTTTCAGGGTTTTAAAATTTCGATAATTATAAAATTTCAGGAATTTCATAATTTTAGCCATAGGAAATTTCTAAACTTGTCTAGTTCCATTAATTTCCCCTTTCGGGATATTTTAATTTGTTCAATAAACATTTCCGTTACTTCAATTCATCTTCGATAACTTGACGAAAAATTTCATTTTTCGGAAATGTTCCCAGCAAACACGTTCTATAACTGTTCTGTATCAAAAAAGGAACAGTGTTCTATAACAATTGTTATAATCTGGTGCGAGAACTATTCTAGAACAATATGGTAACAGTGTTCTAGATCTTTGTGACCTTATTGTTACGGATCTTTTCTAGATCTGTGTGACGGCACTGTTCTATAACAGTTGTTATGGAACTGTTCAATAACAAACTAATCACAGACGTTCTATAACATTTGTTCCCAGCTTGTTCAAGAACTGTGCTGTAACGGTGTTACGTGCACGTTCTAGATCGCTGTCACGAATGTGTTCTAGAACAAATCAGGAACAAAAATTAGTAACTGTTACCAAACAGTTGTTACATAATTGTTCTAGAACAAACTTATCACAGGCGTTCTATAATATTTTTTCCAAGCTTTTTCTAGAACTGTGCTATAACGGTGTTATGTAGACGTTCTAGAACGATGTTACGAATGTGATTCAGAACAAATCAGGAACAAAAAATTTGTAACTGTTCTGTAACAGTTGTTATGGAACTATTCTACAACAAACGGATCACAGACGTTCTATAAAATTTGTTCCAAGCTTGTTACAGAACTGTGCTGTAACGGTGTTATTTCGACGTTCCAGAACGCTGTTACGAATGTGTTCTGGAACATATCAGGGACAAAAATTAGTAATTGTTACCGAACAGTTGTTACAAAATTGTTCCAGAACAAACTGAGCACACGCGTTCTATAACATTTGTCCCAATCTTGCTCTAGAACTGTGCCGTAATAGTGTTATTTGTCAATATTCTAGAACGCTATTACGGATTTGTTCTAGAATATATCAGGAACAAAACATAACGGTGTTATATGACGATGTTCTAGAGAAAATTACTTTGCAACTGATTTCTTTAAGAAATTATTAAATTTACTATTTTTGTAGCTTAAAACGGGAACAAAGAATTGTACTACAGTAATGTATTTCATGAACACAATTTATTTCAAAAAAGTAACGCAGCTATATACTTTTTGAATTATAATATCAAATATTCATTAGAAAAACGCAGATAAACATTAATGAAACAATTAATAGGGTTTTAGTAAATAAGAACACATTAAGAATGCATTATATTTTTCAACGCTAAATATATATATATATTATACTAATATATATATAT
>CAKNXH010060291.1:130670-177868 GCA_932178445.1 Andricus quercusramuli
TATTTTATGAACACAATTTATTTCAAAAAAAGTAACGCAGCTATATACTTTTTGTATTATAATATGAACTATTCTTTAGAAGAACGCAGATAAAAATTAATGAAACAATTAATAAGGTTTTAGTATATAAAAACACATTAAGAACAAATTATATTTTTCAACGCAAAACATGTAATATATATATATATATATATATATATATATATAAACTAAGTGTGAAAAGTTATCGCACTCGTACGTGACCGAATCCATTTCAAATCATGCAGCCCGGCAGGTGACATGTTCAGGATTAGTGACATGTTCAGTACCTTCATATCTCATAAACTGCAACAATTTTGAAAACAAAATTTCTTCAAAACTTCACCATTTTCTCCTGAAATTCTTAGGAAGAAGAGTTACTGATATATAATCTATTTACCACAAAATTTCCGTTTTGTATTTTTTTTGTTCTTTGTCAGAAAAAAATTATTATTTTTCATTCATCTTTCAATTGGAAAATTTTAGTTAAGTAAAGCATATCAGTACCTATTATTCGTACAAAATTTTAAGAAAAAAAGGTTGAGTTTTTGAGATAATTTTTTTCCTTTCTTTCAAAAATGAAAATGTCGCTATGTTAATTAAAAAAAAAGACGTGGCTCCTTATTTTCCACGTAAAAAAACATATTTCATAGGCAAGCTATTCCTGAACATGTCACCAGCCAGCCTGCATGATTTGAAATGGATTCCGTCACGTGTGAAATCTTTTTCAGCTAAATGCTTAGTTTTCTACCGCGGGATCCGAATGAAATTATAGAGCATTTTTCGATATTTTAAAATTATTTCTACACATTCAAAATAATTTGACTAAAATGGAAAAAAAAAACGTATTAAGAATGAAGAAAATATAATGAGAAATTTGGTTGAGTATGAATAAAAAGTACCGCGAATTTTAGAGACGCTATAATTTTGAAATTCCTTTTGGTCCTAATCGACCGCTGTGATTCGTTTACGAGAACTGAGAACTTCCAGTTCAAACTTGTCCACCAGTAGCAGAACCGACATTCTGCAAAGACTCAGAATGGTGGCAGCCGGCGGAATAATACACAACCCCAAACTCCAACCCAGTGGGCACAAAAATTAAGAATGTCCTAGAGACGTCTTCGGGACATCCCTAAGACGTCTTTTGGAATGTGTCTTTTGGACATCCTGGGGATGATCTTAAGACGTCTAATGTCAGTACGAAAGATGTCCTGAGAACGTCCTATGTCTTTAAGACATCTTAAGGACATCTTGAGGACATTGGACGTTTTGGAGATGTTGATTGCACTAACATTGGACGTCCTAGGAACGTCCCAAGGACGTTCTTGTGATATTTATGGTTTTTTGCCCACTGGGAACCGCGTGTTTTCGGTCGTTTCGCCTTTTCGATACCAGAACCAGTGCTGCAGGTGTTACGCATTTTACATTTAACTCAAATAATGGTATTTATTGTATTTATACATAAATTATCGCATATCAGTGTTTAACTGAAGGAAGGGGAGTATATATTATAGCCATTATATAATATGCTGTATTGGATATATGCTTTGATAAGCTTATTTCAGGTAAGTACCTTTTCATGTTTTTCATCTATTTCAAATATTTACAGGCTATGACAGTAGGCTATGACAGTAGGCATGTCGTATCCAACAGGATCTTCAACAATGCTGATAAGTGACCACAATATTTATTGTGTTAGTTTTTGAGAAAATGATAACTCATCCACGCAAATAGCAATGTGCCTTTGAAATTTTTGATCGGAAATAATTTGGTTGAAGAATAAAATATTTTGTTGAAAAGACGCTTTCTTGGATAAATTCCCTGCAAGAAACGTAAAATTCAAAAGTATTGTTTCGCATGCACTATTTGTTTCCGTGAAGTCTGTTATGTGTCAGTTTCGCATTGTAGGTTAGCCGAAAACGTTTAAATGCGATACTTCTTATATAACATTAAATTCCTGGATGCGTTTGATTACGAAAGATAAACATTTTTGCATGCAATGCTTTTTAATGCGAGACTTCACAATCGTTTTAATGCTTTCTAATGCGACCGAATGAGAGACAATTTCAGAGCGAAATAAAAACTTTTTAAATCGAGAGTTCGCATTACTTTGAATACTGGTTTGAATACTTTTCAATACAAATTAATGATGGAAATGTTTCGGTTGAGTGAAAACTTTTTAATACGAAAGTTCGCATAAGTTTCAATGATTTTAAATGCGATCGAATGAGAAGAATGTTGTGCGTGAATTATAAACTTTTTAATGCGAAATGTTGCATTGGTGTAACTTTTGCAAATTCCAAAAGTTTTTGGAATACTTTTGAATGCGTAACCGCAGATTAAAATTTTATTCAATATTTTATACAGTATTTATTTATTAATATTTATATATTTATTTTACATTATTTTTGAAAAGTTTTACAATAAACAGGAATCGCTTGATTTTTTTATAATTTCTCAATATTTAGATCTCGCATTCGGCGTCTGGAAGTTTAATGCGAACCAATACTTTGTAATGCGAATCATCGATACTGCCGTTTCGGATTCAGCGTGATGAAGTGTAATGCGAAGCAGTCCGAACCAATACCTTTAAAATCTTTTTTTCGGAACAGGAAACAGAATTTCAATACATTTTAATACTTTTCAATACTACGTTTTTTGCAGGGTTTAACTGTTTTTTATTTTTTATTGAAATCTTTTGTGTTTATAATCTCAATTATTATATTATTCGTTGAGAATTCATCTTCTTTGATTGTAAATTATATTAAAAGTTGAACTAATTTGGTTAAAAATTAATTTTATTATTGAAAGTTCGTCTTTTTTAGGTAGAAAATTAATCGTCCTGGTTGAAAAGTCATCCTTTTGAATGAAAATTCATCATTTTAGTTGAAAATTCACGTCTTTGGATAAAAATTCATTATTTTAGTTGAAAATTCATCTCATTCATAATTGGAAATGTACCTTTTTTTGTTAAAAACTCTTCTTTCTGGGTCGTAAATTCAACTGTTTTAGTAGGAGATTCAAATATTTGGTTAAAAATTAACTATTTTGATAAAAAATCGCCTTCTTGGACAAATTCAATGGTTTTTTTTATTTTAAATTGAAATATCTTTTGTTTCTAATATAACCTATTACATTTTTCGTTGAGAATTCATCTTGTTTAGTTGAAAATTCTATTCAAAGTTAAACTGCTTTTGTTAAAAATTAATTTTTTTTGCATATTCATCATTTTAGTTGAAAATTCGTCTTTTGGTAGAAAATTAATCTAATGGGTTGAAAATTCATCATTTTAGTTTAAAGTGCATATCTTCTGTTGGCAGGATGCCCATTCTTATTAAAATTTTTAAAAAGCAGCAAAAATAATTTCTTTTAACAGATTTATCAGTCTAATTGAATCTTTTACTATATATTGATTATATTTGAAAATTATCTCCATGAAATTGTTCGATTAGACTATAACTTAAACAGTGGGCAGTGCTTAGTACATGTTTAATACTTTTTCTTTTAATATACATTGCATATAGTATTTAATTAATGTACAGATTTATCAAAATTTTAATAAACTTCTTTCTCTTAATTTTTCTTCAATGAAGAAACCTAAGCTTTTCTTTATGACCAAAATGAACCAAAAAATGTTTTTTTCAATTGAAATATGTAAAAGTCAATACAATTTTTTATTTTAAATTGTTTCATCCCTCAAGGTTTTGTTCAAGAATGTTCATAAAATTTGGTATTTGAGTACAAAATATTAGCATCCATGAAAATATTAAAACTATGAAAGAAAGAGCTTTCTTCAAACATATCTCAAAGAAACTAGTATTAACCTTTTCTCAAATTATGATATCGTTTCGAAAATGCTTAGAACTTTTTAATATTTAAAAATGTGAGAGTGTCGATTTTTAAATAGTTTATGTTTCAATTTTGTTTCTTTCATGAAAAAAATTACTATAATTCCCCTTTTCTTCAGTTCTTTTTGCACTGTGATCCCTGGATCTCTGATGGCAGTATATTACATATATATATAATATACTTTTTTCCACAGATAATTTCAGGTGTACCAAGGGTGCATTCGAGATGCTCAACGGGAGGAGGGATCGCAGTAACATCTCTAACAAGGATGGTATCCCAGGTGTCCCTTGCCGATTTGATTCTGCCTGATATATGTTGTAGTACTCGAAAAACTAAGCGACACGTATTTTTTTTTATCGGCGGAAAAATATTTTAAGGAGGTGAAACAGCCCCTCAAAGATAGGGGTCGCAAGTGTCGATTGTATAGTTTTGTGTATAAAAAAAATATTGATTTCGACCAAACCTACTGGGAAAGTTTCCTGGTGATGAAAGATGACTAACGTAATTTTCTCAAAAAAAAAAAATGAAAAATTAAGGGGGTGAACCACCCCTACATGTATGTATGTATGTATGTATATTTGAACTCTCCCTTTTACGGGTTCGAGGGCCTCCGCTCCCTGTACATATGTTTACATTTCATCCTTAGTCTAACTTACTCGCTACTTATTATCTAATGCATCGCCTTATATACCAACAATAATCTTAGTACTACTCTTCTTAACCTACAGACAATGAGCGATCTTCCCGGGCTTCCGTTTTCTCTTACCATCAAATTCATTTAGACCGATTTGAAAATTTTATTCGTTAGATTCCTTTAAACAGGATTACCCGTTTGGCTCTGCCCTGATCCCTTGCTTTCTCTTATTTCTTCCAGTTTTTTCATCCACATCACTCCCTGCCCATTACCATCCAAGATCCATCTCACACATTCATCCACACTCAACTGTCCATCTTCCTCTCCTGTACACCTCTCTAACACATGTGCCCATGACTCCACTTCGTACCCACATACTCTGCACAGATTGTCCTCTTCATCCAACCAATATCTACAAGCTCTCACTCCTTCTCCCATTCTAAACCGTATCACCCTATTCCATTTCTCTTCCTTTTTCATCTTTTGCAAATATTCTGGTTCCGTCACCCCTTTGACCATCATATACCATCTATTGTACTTCGAATCCATAATCTTTCTCCATCTCTCTTCTCCTTGTCTTACTAATAGCTCTAATTCAATGTTCTGCCAATCCACAACCCCTTCCTGTATATCACAAACACTCCTCATTTTTTTCCTTTCTTCCTCCCATTTTGAATTTCCCAAATTGCCTCTCGTCTCCTTGTTCCGAACTTCGTCCAAGCATACTTGTGCTATTCTGCTCCCCTCTCCCCTTTTCAGCTTCTCTTCAAACCTCCAGGCTCTCTTAATTTGTCTAGTTACCATTTTTTCCCTTCCTAGTTCTTCCCTTATCATGTATCCTGGACAACTCCAACTGACCCCCATTACCCATCTCAGAAATCTCTCATGTATGCTTTCCACTTTCCTATGTTCCTTCCATCCCCAAACCTCCACTCCATAACACTACACCGCCCAAACCAACGCATCAAACAACCAAACCCTCATTCTCCAATCGTCCTTGAACCTTCTCTTTCCTATACCCCATACTTGGCCCATTACTTTACTCGCACTTTCGATTCTCTTCCTCACCTGCAAATCGTTTCCCCCTCCTGACTCAAACCAAAAACCTAGGTAACAGAACTCCTCCACATTTTCCACTGTTTGTCCGTTCATCTTCCAAACGTAACCTATTTTGGTCTTTTTATTTCTGAAGCACATCACCTTGGTCTTCCCTACGTTCACCGTCAGTTCTTTTGTTCCCACGTACTCTTCGAAAATTCTTATCATTAGGTTCATCCCCTTCTCATCGTCTGCTATTAGAACTACGTCGTCCGCGTATGCTAGGGAGTATAGTTTGCTATTACCCAGGATCGTCCCCCCTTTCCCTTTCTCCTTTAGCTTCTCCTCTAGGTCTGCCAGCAGCAAATTAAAAAGTAGTGGACTCAACGGGCACCCTTGCCTTAGACCTCTTCCTGTCCAGAAAACCTCCCCTTTTTCCCCGCGTATCTTCACCCTTATCCTGGTTTCAGTAAAAATTTCCTTTATCCTCTCCACCAGCCCTTCTTCTATTCCCCTCTCTTTCATTGCCTGCCATAACACTTTTCTATTTACTGAGTCAAAGGCTGCTTTGAAATCTACAAACAAAGCGACTAATTTCCCTCTTTTTCTCCCTAAGTTTCTGTTAACCAAGTAGTTGAGTACGTAAATGTTGTCAATTGTCCCCATCCCTTTTCTAAATCCCGTCTGGTTGTGTGGGATACTTTGCTTCTCTTCTATCTGGTTCTCTAACCTTTTTCTTAGAATTTCTGTGTATATTTTATAGCCCCCTTGCATGAGAGTGATCCCTCTGTACTCTTCTACCTTTTTACCCTCCCCTTTCTTAACAAGCGGTACTACCAGCCCTGTCATCCACTCCTCCGGCCACCCTTCTCCTTTCCAGACCTTGTTGCATATCCTCCACATCACTTCCCTAATCCCTTCTCCTCCATACTTTATCGCTTCGTTCTCCACTCCATCCTCTCCTGTGGCCTTGTTTCTTTTCAGTCTATCTATCGCCTCATTCACTTCTTCTCTTGTTATTTCGTTCGCTTCCTCCATTTCTCCCAGGACTGTCTTTCTATTTTCCCCTTTGATCCTATTTTGTTCTCCCCCTAGCAGACCCTTAAAATAATCCGTCCATTCATCCATTTCTATTTCTTCATTCACGCCCTTCCTTCCTCCTCTTTACCTGTTTATCACATCCCAGACCCTACCTTCTTTGATTGCTTTTTCTACTTCTTCCTTGTATTTCTCCTTTCCCCTTTGCTTTTTCCCTTCCAGCATCTTCTCATGTTCTCTTTTTCTCCTATTGTACTCCGCCTTCTCTATTTCTTCTTTCCTCCATTTTCTTACAGATTCTTTCATTCTCTCCTTACTCTCCCTGCATTCCTCGTCCCACCAGCCTCTCTTTCCCTCTTCTCTTCCTTCTTTTGTACCTATCTCATCCTTCACCTTCTCAATCGACCCTTTCAGCCTTTTAATTAACGAGTCTACTCCCTCCTCCTTTTCATATCTAACATTCTCCTTTTCCATCTTCTGTTCAAACACTTTTAATTTATCTACCCCCCAGACTCCCATTTTCGTATTCCTTTCCCCCCCTCTTTCCTTTCTCCCTCTGCCACGCTTATGGACGCCACCTTTCAGTGTAGCTATTACTGGGAAGTGTTCTGACCCTATCTCATTCCCTACATTCATACTGCATATCATATTACTCATTCTTTCTTCCGCTAAGATGTAGTCTATTATTGTTTCTCCCTTACCTATAAATGTAATCTCTCCTTTCTCATCTCCTTTCATGTTGCCATTACATA
Source organism: Andricus quercusramuli (assembly GCA_932178445.1). NCBI lineage: Eukaryota > Metazoa > Arthropoda > Insecta > Hymenoptera > Cynipidae > Andricus > Andricus quercusramuli. Next base: position 138,000 of record CAKNXH010060291.1, read on the forward strand.
TAAACCATCCGGTTTCTCCTATTATGTCTAGTAACCTCCTCCCCTCCCGGTCTATCTCCCTATGTTTGGAGCTCCTTACATATGCCTCCTTTTCTTCATCCCAAGTCCCTCCCCCTTGCTCGCCAGTCCAGGCATTTAAGTCACCTCCTATCAAAACCAATTCTTCCTTCTTTTCCTCCATCCACCTCCTTATTACTCTCCAACCTTCCTCTTCCCCTCTTCTTCTATATACACAAACCACCACTATTTTGACTTTCCCTATTATAATCCTTCTTACCATTGTTCCCTCCTTTTCTTCCCTATCCTGCTCTGTTTTACCTTTTACTGCCAATTCTTTTCTCACCCCTGCTACCATGCCGCCCATTCCTCTACCTTTAACGTGTTCCTTTCTTGCTTCTTGCATTGTCCACACATACCCACATATCCCCTTCCAACCGCCAGAAACCTTCATTCTTGTTCTTCAAGCCTGACACATTCCAGAAAGCTATTTTCACTTTTTTCTCGTCCCTTCCCTCCCCTGTACTCCTTACTTCTCTTCCGCCTTGCTTTTTGGAAACCCCTCTGTTTGCTCTCTAGCCTCTTTTGTATCTTCCTTTCTTCTACCTTTCTCAACTCTTTTTCCCTTTTTCCTTATTTCTTCTACCTCCTCGTCCCAGACCCACTCCTCCCCATTTATCCATAGTCTGTCTCGCCCTATCCATACCATGCATCCCTTTTTCCTCTCTATCCATGCTCTCTGTTCTATTTGCCATCTCCTTTTCCTCTCCCTCCAAGTCAAATCCTCTTCAATTCTCTCCCTTCTTCCTTTCAATAATTTTTTGTTCTCCATAATTTTCTTTTTCTCCTCCTCACTCCCTACTTTTACTACAAACATTCCCTCTTTTCCTTCCTTCGTCATTCCTAATCTCTTAACTCCTTCTACCCTTACCCGAATTCCAATATCTCTCAGCAGCTTTTTGATTTCAATTTCCCCTGTTTCACTCTCTATTTTCAATCCCTTGACTACTATGTTATTTTTTCTCTTCGCCCTATCTCCCCTTCCAACCTTCTTTCAATCTCACTCAGTCTCTTCTTCAATATTTCATTCTCATTTTGCACGTTATCACTCCCTTCTACTTTTTCCGCACTTTCTCTTTCCTTCCCCATATGCTCATTCCTAACTTCTAATTTGCTTACCCGTTCTTCCAGTTGTTTTATTTCCCTATTTGTCTGTTCGTCAATCTCTCTCTGTCTATTCTCTATGGCCTCTAATATACCCCATACCTTGACTTTCTCCTCTTTCCAGAGTTTATCCCACTCTTCCCACTTTTCTCTTACTTTTCTCACTTCCCCCCTAACTTCTTTCCCCTGCCTATTCATATCTTCCAGACTCTTCCTAGTTTCTTCTCTAAATCCTTTTATGAGGGCTTCCAGCTTCTCAAACATCCCCCCATCCCGCCTATCTCTGTCTGGTGTTTTTCGTTTGATCTTAACTTTTTTGTTATCCTTATCCATTTCAGAATCATCTTCTCCTTCCTCTCTTTTTCTCTTATCTTCCCCTTCACTGCTAGTCGCGCTCACCTTTTTTTGCCATTCGTCCAGACTCCTATTAGAGCCTGCGCTACCTAGCCTGATGAGGCGCTGTAAATTCGACGGTCTCCCTCGTTTCTGGCTCGTGCCTGATCCCCTTCTCTCTGTCGATCCGCCCCTGGCCGGTGTCTCGAACGCCTCCTCCTCGCTACTGTCATATTCTCCCTTCTCCCCAGTAACCGCGCTCACAACCTCGTCCGCTCTTGCTTCATCTCCCTGCCCTCTGTCGCCCGTTTGTGGACTTGGTATGGTCGGCATACCTACCTTACCAAAGAGTCCTCGATGTTTCCCGCTTTTAGCTTGCCTACCTCTTGCCCCCCTGCCCGACGACCACTTTCTACACCTAACCTCAAAACAAAATTTGCACGTTTCAACTTTCCTTTCTCACAACTTATTTTCACCCTTTACACACTTGCCTTCACTCACCCTTCTTCCTTTACACCTCCTCTCCACACTCACTGCCCTTTCTGCACCCACACACGCTGATTCCCTTCACCAAAGCCAAAAAACGCAACACTTGAAACAGAAGAGTTCTCTCACGATCGGTACCGAAAACGGAAGCCGAACCACCCCTACATATTTTTAAAGTTGTGCTGAAAATTCATAAATTCACAGAAAAAATTTGTAAAAAATATATTTTGCACTTGAGACGAAAATAAAGTTGACGTGTTTCGCCGAAAAAAAATTGTGGAAAAATTAATGGGGGTAACTACCCCTAAACACTTTTTATTTTGTGTTTATGATAATATATAGTTTCCATACACAAAAAATTGGGAAATTAGTTTCATAACGATGGAAGTAAAATAGAGTCCATCCAGGATGAACACAAAAATTACGCGGGGGTAAACCACCCCTAAATATTTTTAAAAATGTGCTGAAAATTGCTAAATTCACAGGAAAAAATTTGAAAAAAATATACTTTGCACTTGAGACAAAAATAAGGTTGACGTGTTTCGCCAAAAAAAATTTGTAAACAAATTAATGGGGGTAGCTACCCCTAAACACTTTATTTTGTGTCTATGATGATATAAACTTTCCAGACACAAAAAAAATTAGGGAAATTATTTTTATAACGAAGGAAGTGAAATAGAGTCCATCCAAGATGAATAAAAAAATTACGCGAGGGTGAACCATCCACTAATTATGTAGAAAATAGCAAAATAAGTTTAAAATCAAGCAAAAAAATCAGAAGAAAATACATGTTGCACACAATGTAAGTCCCCGTTCCGGAACTTCACAGAATTTTCGAAGTCACTTTACGCACGCAGGATTTTTTGAGTTCAGAAGTTGGTTTAAATTTGAACAGAGTGCAGCAATTGCAACTTGAAGTAAACGGTTTCATAGAACTCGGACAAATGAACAGTGTTAAAGACTAGACTGGACTGAACTAATTATAAGCGAATTAGGGCAGGGTAACGGCGTTGAAAACTAGACTGACCCAGGTGTCCGTCGCCGATTTTGATGCGTTCTAGATCTGTGACAGAATTGATACAAAGCACGGTAACTGAGTTCTAGATCTGTTACAGAATTGTTACAAAGCATCGTAACTGCATTCTAGATCTGTGACAGAGTTGTTACAAAACATTGTGACTGAGTTCTAGATTTGTTCTAGAATTGTTACAAACACTTATCACAGTGTTCTAGAACTGTTACAGAATTGTTACAGAGTATGGGGGATGACATAGTTACTTGTTGGTTACTAACTTGTTTGTAACCTGTTCTAGAACGTGTTCTTTTGTGTTCTAGAACAGTTACAGATCTGTTAATTATCCATGTTTGCTGGGTTCTATATCTGTTATTACATTTTTGGTACACTTCATCACTAGGAATTCTGCTTCTTCGACAGAATGAAGATGTACCCTTAGAATCACGTCTTCAAAAATAGTCAGGTAAACGAAGTAACCACTGAACGCGTGGTGCAGGCAGTGCTGTATTTAGACTAAATGGCAAAAAGAACATTGTTTAGGGGCCTTATGGAGCAACAAATATTAAGAGGCGGCACGGCCGCTTAGGATTTTTTTACTTTTATTAGAGAAAAGGCTTCTTTCCACTTGAGTCTTTTTCTTGGAGTTTGCATATATTGCGACGAAGCTGGGTTGCTGAATACGATTACAGCAGGGCTCACCAGTTTCAGCAGGTGCTGACTGCCACGACAAGTGTATGACTGCCACCTTTTTTTTCTGTCATTTTTTTCTTAGTTTTCCAGGAATTGAGCAAAGGGTGACGGTCACGGTGAATTACGCCTCGGCGTCCTTCACACCGGGCGGTCTGAATTTTGTTTGTACTCAAATTCAAAATATATTTTATCCCAGAGGGATGTATAATGACCGTGAAGGACTAGGGACCAGTCGAATGACAAGATTTATGGGGGCCGGTTTGGCCTAGTCCCGCGACTGGCAATTGGCAGCCCTGGATTACAGTGACCTAGAGAGCCCAGGCGACTTGAGAATTATGTCCAGCACTGGGTGTAAAAGAAGCTGAGCGAAGACGCGGCAACACCGCATTATAAATCACGATTATCTAGCCACGTCGTCGCCTGCGTGTGACCGTGTGACTGCAGCTGAATCATACTTCAACACTGTTGCCTGATTGGTAATTTGCTACCCGCAGCACAGTGGGGCACAAATAATATCTGTGGACAAATTGATATTCAGAAACGATTTCTAAACCGATTTGAAGGTTCTTTCTTTTAAATTGAAGTTAATAAAATTCCGCCTAAGTCAGCCATGGCAGATTTAGAACAAATGAAGTTTTTTATTTAATAACAAAAATTTTAAAAAAAATTTAAAGTAAAAATGTCATTTTTTATTATTATCAATTAACAAAACTGAATTTTTTTATTTTTTTTTTCATTTATTAACGAAAATTAAAAAAAAATCTTTACATGAGTACCGTTTTTCGAGAAATTGATTCAATCCCAAGTATCTAGAATCAATGAAGCAACTATCAAGAAAATTTTTCTAGTAGCTTAGCAATTGTTAAAAATGTATAAATTAATACAAAGAAATGTGTGAGTGAAAATGGATTCATGGGGATTGACAGTGATTCTTTAATTTATTTTCACTAAATTTGAACAATTTACAGACATAAAACCATTTTTAATTAAATTCATGAAAAATAATAAATAATTTGTAATTTTATGAACGAGTTTTATCAGGACTTATTCACAGCGGGTATTTATGATTAAATAGTAAATCAATTTTTTCCTACTGAATTAGCCAAAAATTGTACAGAAATGTCACTTATCAGATTTAGTTATCGAATGAAAATTGTTGATCCTTAAAACAAATTTACTTAACAAATGTTCTATTTTCAAAGTGGAAAACTTGGTGTTTTCAATATAAGAATGTATAAATAACTAGCGTTCAGACCTTCAGGGGGCTTCTATGACTATTAACGATATGCATTTTCAGCAAAAATTGTTTCAACACATTTTTATCATCCTATACATTTTTAAGGAAACAATGGTGTTTTTTCAAGGTATTAGCAGCCTGTTATTGAGTAATGGTTCTGTCCTATTTACACATCATTACGTTGAAAAAAAACAAGTTTTTAAATTTAAAAATGGCCAGACCGTGCAATTTGTTGAAATAATCATCAGTTGTCATTGGATGATGAAATCTGTTAGGTGATATTTCTATACAATTGTTGGCTGATTCAGTAGAGAAAAGTTGATTTATTTTATCATAAATACCTGCTGTGAATAATTGTTTGTAAAATATTTTTGTAAAATAATAAATTACTTATTATCTTACAATTTTAACTTTCCAATTTTGACTGATCTTTACGTTTAGGCACTCACAGAGTCCGGAAATTATGAAATTTTGTCGATGTCTGTGGGAAAGTCTATCGGTATGTCTGTATGTATGTTTGGCTATTGGTTACCTGAATGTTCTAGCCTAAAAAAACTAAAATTTGTACTAGATATCAAATATGTTTTGACACTATTTCAATGCAATTGCTCAATTAGATAAAAATTCAAAAAGTTGGAGCATTTACAAAATTTTATATATGTTCTTAAGAATTTTAGATATTTTCGTCAAAGTTTGTGGAAGATGATAAAAACTTGCAAATTATCCTTGCGGAATTTTGAATTTCGATGAAAATTGAAAAAAGTTATATAGTTTTAAACATTTTCAAAAAACAGAACCTATTTTTCTGACAGATGAAATTTTTACGAGATATAATAGTACATTTCGTAACTAGTGCGGACTGACGGCCTTTTTGAAACAAGCGCAATGTTTTTATAAAGAGTCGTCAGTAAGGGCGCCGTAGGGCGCCTTACCTACGACTAGTTACAACAACATTGCGCTTGTTTCAAAAAAGAAAGCCGTCAGTCCGCAGGAGTCACGAACGATACTTTCCAGAACAAAATCATAAATGGCGTGATTTCATTGTCTCCATGGAAAAATGCGAAATCACGTTTTGAGTCGGTGAAGGTACGCATGAGCTCTGCTACATTTTGAATGTGAATGACGCAACAAAGTATGATGTGCGAGGCGATAGGAACACGCTATGCTCTTCGTTAGAAACATCGACTCACTAATCCGCCATGAATTCTCTTTCCATCTTTGTCTACGACTATCTCTATCTAGCCAACTCTAGCGTTACGAAAATACTCGGGCATGCACAAATAAAGCTCTTTTTTCAACTTTACGTCACGCCGTGCTAACTGAACCCTATTTCGTAACTCATCCAACGCACCGCCAGGCGCCGCTCAAAAAGCGTACTTTTGCGTTTGTCTATGGAGGCATGAAAGCACGCCATTTTTATGATTGCGTTCTGAAAAATATATTTTGAAACTATCCCCATTAAATTTCTCGGATAGACCAAAATTCAAAATTCCGCAATTTTTATTTATAAGAAATCCGTCAGTTTTAATCTTTATTTGTAGTTGATTTTAACAAGGTTGACAAATTATCCTTATGCTATTTTTCAGTTGGACACAAATTTAAAATGGTCTAGATAATTCATAATCAAATGAATAAATGTAAAGTAAAATAAATGATTTTCAATATCTTTTTCAAAACTGAATACAAGTTATTTTAGAGTAGTCATAAAACCGGATTTTGAACGAATGAATTCAAAGTGTATGGCTTAATATCTCTTTTCAGTAAATTAAAAGTATGCTAATGTTTTTCATTAACATCTTATCGAAAAACATAACTGTTTTTTATACTTCGTTCCACTCTTACTACATAATTTTATTTGTCGGGTATAACCTTCTGTATAATTAAATATCGGTCGCGAATATCACAATGAGCATGTTGTTTTATTAGGAGTCGAGGAATTGCATGCGCAGGTTTTAAATAAAACACAAATGTATAAAAGTTAGAACTACAATGTTAAAGTCTATATTGAAAACAAAGTAAAATGAGAAAAAGGTACAATAATGAGAAACACGCACAGAAAGCATCGGTTTACTCGCAAAGACAAGAAATTACGACCGTATCAAACCGATGCCCTTTCAAGACTGTCCTTTCCAGGCCCGAAGCCTGTTCACGTAGGGGATCTATGCCCTCTATTACCCTACCATAAACAACCCTAGAATGAGTAAGTGCGGGCGGAGAGAAAATCTTTAAGCCATAGCTACGTGTTTATCGGCACGTACATTTTTGGAACTTTTCCGCTAACCCAACATCCTCACCACGCAAAAAAGGGTCTGAATATTTACATAATATACATGGTTCTTATAAACATCATAAACATACACTATTGAATAAAATCGACATTTAAAAATAATTCATCAAAAAATACTTTGTTGCCTATCAAATTTGTTAATACCTAACAATTTACATTTAAGGTAATGAATATAAAAAATACATTGTCTCGTATAAAATTCGTCATTACATAAAATTGGTGTGCTGATAGAAGTTGTATTACAATAGTATTTTTATATATAAAACATGTATGTATGTTTATTTACTCTCCCTTCTACGGGTTTGAGGGCTCCGTTCCCTATACATCGTTTACAAAAATAGCTTACTGACTACTTAATATTACCTTACTACTACAAATGCGACGTCTTAATTCTACTTTACAACTATGCCTATCCTATGCTATTAATCGTGCCTCCAGGGGCTTCCGTTTCCTCTCGCCTGAGCCACTTCAGCTCACAATTTTAATTTCTAACTCTACATCTTTAACTTTCTTTTCTTGAAGTCCCCTTTTGGCTCAACCCTAACCCCTGCCACCTACCCTGTCTCTTAGTTCTTCCAGATTTCTCATACCTTTCTCACCATGACCATTTTCGACTAAAATCCATCTTACTCTATCATTCACGCTCTTTCCTCCCGTTTCATCCCCTGTGCATCTCTCTAACACGTGCTCCCATGTCTCCAGTTCATACCCACACACTCTGCATGCTGTCTCTTCTTCATTATCTCAATATCTGCATTCCCTCATCCCTTCATCCATTCTGAACCTGATCACTCGGTTCCATTTGCTCTTCTTTTTTACCTTTTTCAGATATTCTGGCTCTGTTTCGCTCTTAACTACCTTATGCCATCTATTATATCTTGATCTCACGATTTTATCCCATCTCTCTTCTTTCTGTTCTACAATCATGTCCTGCTCTGCCTGCTGCCACTCTCTATTTGCCTCTCCTAACCCAGATTTTTTTTTATCTGCATTCTGCCCTCCTTCCGTTTCGATCGCTCCATGTTGCCCCTCTCCTCTCTAATTTGGATTTCCCTCAGACATGCTAGCGCTATCTTACTCCCCTCCCTCCTTTTTAGCTTCTCTTCGCAATTCCACGCTCTTTTTAGTTGCGTTATTAACATTTTCTCTCTACTTAGTTCTTTTCTCAACATTTACCCTGGACGACTCCAGCTCACTCCCATCACCCATCTCAAGAACCTTTCCTGTGCACTTTCTATCCCTTTGTATTCCCTCCATCCCCAGATCTCTACTCCATAGCTTATTACTGACCACACTTACACGTCAAACATCCAAACTCTCGTCTGCCAGTCAACCTTGAATCTTCTCTTACCTATACCCCACACTTGTCCCATTATTTTACTCGCACTCTCAAGCCTCTTCTTTACCTGCAACTCATTTCCTCCCCCAAATTCAAACCAAAAACCTAGGTAGCAGAACTCCACGACCAGTTCTACAATCTCGCCACTCATCTTCCATTCATATTCTATTTTACTTTTCCTATTTCTGAAATAAACTATTTTGGTTTTTCCTAGATTTACCGTTAGATCCTTCTCTCTCACGTAGTCTTCGAAAGCTCTCATCATTAGCTTCAATCCTCCTTCCTCTTCCGCTAACAAAACTATATCGTCCGCATACGCGAGAGAGTATATTTTACTATTACCCAGGATTGCGCCTCCGTTACCCTTCCTTACTAACTTTTCTTCTAGGTCTGACAACAGGATACTAAATAAAAGCGGACTGAGTGGACAACCTTGCCTGACTCCTCTTCCCGTCCAGAAAGGCTCTCCTTTTTGTGTTCCTACTCTCACCCTCGCTCTAGTTTCCACGAAAATTTCCTTGATCCTTTCTCTGAACCCTTTATCCACTTCCCTCTCTTCTAGGGTTTCCCAGAGCACCTTTCTATTTACCGAATCCAAAGCTGCTTTAAAATCCACAAAAAGTGCTATCAACTTTCCCTTCTTACTCCCTAAATTCCTGCTCACCAGGTAGTTAAGTACGGAAACATTGTCGATTGTTCCCATCCCTTTCCTGAAGCCTGTATGGTTATGTGGTATAATCCCTTTTTCCTCTACCTGTTTTTCTAGCCTTTTCTTTATTATTTCTACATAAATTTTATATCTAGCCGACATAAGTGTGATTCCTCTGTATCCCTCTGTCTTTTTACCCTTCTCTCTTTGATTATTGGTACTACCAAACCCGTTTTCCATTCTCTTGGCCACCCTTCTCCCTTCCACACCTTATTGCATATTCTCCATATCTCTTCTTGCACCCCCTCTCCTCCATATTTCAGAGCCTCGTTTTCTATGCCATCCTCTGCTGTAGTCTTATCTTTTTTGAGCTTTTTTATCACCTGCTTTACTTCATCTCTACTTATCTCATTTTCTGCATCCTCCTCCTCCTCTTCTACTCTTTTCCTGCCTTCTCCTCTTACCATATCATCTACTCCTCCTAACTGCTTCTTAAAATATTCTGACCATTCACTCATCTCAATTTCTTCATTTATACCTTTCTCTTTTTCACCTCTATCCTTTCCCTTAACTTTGCTACCAACCTGTCCACATCTTCCTCCTGTGTATTTACTTCAGTCCCACTCTCCAGCTTTTCTTTGTATTCTCTAAGTTTTTCTCCACCACAGCTACCCATCTTGGCATTATCCACTGTCACCTTATTTCTTTCTCTTCTACCTCTCTTCCCTCCCTCGCTTTTTAGAGTCGCAATTACCGGGAAATTTTCAGAACCTATCTCATTTCCAACTTCCATTCTCTCTATGATCTTTCTTATCCTCTCTTCAGCCAGGATGTAATCAATCACTGTATCTCCCTTTCCCACGTACGTCAACTCCCCCTCTTCAACTCCTCTTATATTTCCGTTACATATGAACCTTCCTGCCTCTCCGACCATACTCAAGAGTATTTTGCCTTTCTCTGTCTACTTCTCGGTGTTTCGATATTCTGATAAATGTTTCATTTTCCTCATTAAACACTTCTCCCCCCAATTCCCCTGTCCATGCATTTAGATCACCCCCTATCAACACTAGCTCTTCCTTTTTTTCCTCCATTTATCTTTTTATTATTTTCCACCCATCCTCTTCTCCTCTTCTTCTGTACAAGCACACCACGTCCACTTCTACTCTCCCCACTTTTATTCCCCTGACTATATTTCCCTCCTTATCTGGCTGATTATGTCCTTCTTTCCGTTTTATTACCAATTCTTTCCTCACCCCTGACACCATGCCTCCCATTCTCCTTCCCCTCTCATGTTCCTTTCTTGCTTCCTGCATTGCTCAAATGTAGCCTTTTGGTACGTTCCTTTGAAGAACCTTCCATTCCTTCTCAGTTACCCACGTTTCGCTCATCATTATTACGTCCCATTTTTTTAGTTCCTCCCAGAAACCTCTATTCTTATTTTTTACTCCCGAAACATTCCAGAACGCTACTTTTCTCCCCTTTTCACCCTCTCTTCCGCTTTTCCTATCTTTCATTTCCTCGTGTCTTCTGCAAACCCCATCACTCCCTCCTCTTTCTTACTCCCTTCTTCTCCCCTTCTACCCTGTGACCATTCTCCAGCTTTTAAGTCCTCCCTTTCTTCATCCCATATCCAAACCGTCTCATTTATCCACAGTCTGTCTCTCCCTATTCTTACCCTACTCCCTCTTCTCCTCTCCTCCTATGCTCTTTCTTCAATTACCCATCTTCTCTTTCTCTCCTTCCATGTCATATACTCATCAATTCTTTCCTTTCTTCCCCTGAGCTCCTTCTTTTTCATCATCACCTCTTTCTTGTCCGCATCACTTCCCACTTTGACGACGTAGACCCTAGACTTTCCTTGTAGCTTACTGCCCACTCCCTTTATTTGCCCCTATGTCTCTCATAAGTTTCTCTACCTCCTCCTTTCCCGTCTCGCTTTCCACTTGCATTTTTTTGATCACTACGTTTCTCTTTTTCTTCTCTCTTTCCTCCCCCTCCATTTTCCTCTCTAGTCCTAGTAATATATATCTCAGTCTCTCATTTTCCTCTCTTAAGTTCCCCTCCCCTTCTTTATCCTCCCCTCTCCCATGGCCCTCACGATTACTTTCGCATTCAGATCTGCATTCTTAGTTACGCACTCTCTCCTCCAACTGCCTTATTTTCTTTACCCTTTCCTCCTCATTAATTCTCTGTATATTCTCCATATTTTCTAGTTTACTCCATACTTTTTCTTTTTCCTCTTTCCAGCAAGTTTCCCACTCCTCCCACTTCTCTTTTCCCTGTTTCTTCACATCTTCTATCCCTCTATTCATTTCATATCTTAGTTCCTTTATTAGATTTTCTATTACATTATCCCCTCCTACCTTGGATCAATCAATATAAAAGAACTCAATAAAGAAAATAATTAAAAATTACTACTAGTTTACTAAATTTCAGTTACAGCCTAATCTCATTGGTTTCTTAGAGATTCTACCACTTCTAGTTTTGATTTCTTTGATCTCGCTTTTCTGATCGCTTGGCTTATCATCGCACCTTTTGTGTCGATTACTTTCTGGCACTTTAGCTTCTTTTAACTTTTGCATAACAATAGTCTCGACTTCGATGTTTTCACAATCGTTAGAACGTAATTCAAGCGGATGAATACGTTGGATTGGTTTCGTAATTTCGCCGTGCGCTATTGTAAGTCGCACAACTCGTGGCTGGCCGTCGTTACCAGGATAGATTTTTTCACACACGCCAGTGGCCAATCCATAAGTTTGATATTATCGCTGTCTACCAATAAAATATCGCAAATTTTTATTAAACGTGTTATGTTGTTGTTATTCTCACGCTTTTTGTGTGCTAATGCACCCAAATATTTGCTTCTAAATCTCTTTCGTAAATCTTCTTTTATTTTCAGACGGTACTTGAATCGCTTGTTTATATCAAGATGTTCGACTTTATCTAAATCTAACATGTCGATTTCTTTTATTTCTTGCAAAAACATTGATGGGGTTAATGGTACTGTTTCCTCAAAACCATCAGACATAAAAGTGATAGGTCGCGAACTGATTACGGCTTCACAATCAGTAAGCGTAGTTAGCATCTCTTCATAACTTAAACATGATTTTATCAGAGTTCTCCGTAATACTCGTTTGAGAATACCAAGAAGACGTTCGCAGAATCCTCTCCGCCAAGAAGCAGACGGCGGATTAAAATTCCAGTCAATTTTCTGTACAGCGAGAGACTTTGCTGTTTTTTCATAATCAATCTTTTGCAAAGCATTATCTAACCCAACAAAATTTGTCCCATTGTCGCTGTAAATTACGCTCATTCTGCCTCGCCTTGCTATAAATCGTCTCACTGCCATTAAAAGTGTGGCTACCAATAGAGAGTTTACCAACTCAAAATGTACCGCTCTATATATCACGCAGGTAAATATACAAATCCAGGCTTTTTGTCCTCCTTTGAGGTACAAAGGGCCTGTGAAGTCTACGCCTACTATTTCTGAAATGTTTTTTGAATCGTATCTTCGACAATCAATGCACTGCTCTATAGCCGAGCGTATCGTTTTTCTACCTTGCAAAATCAAATAACCTTCACGCAGTGCATTCATGGATATTTGAACACCCGCGTGATTAAGTTCTTCATGTTTCTCTCTTATTAATTATTTTACAATCTTTTCATGACTCGGTAATATAAGTGGGCATTAAAAATTAAGTGAATCATCGCGATATAAGAGTTCAGTCTTTGTCCGATTGAGCCCCTTCTCGTCGGTATAAGGTAAAAAATGAACGATGCGTTCCTCTGTTAATCCTTTAAAATCGTGGCTTTGAATTAATTTAAGCATTAAAATTTCAGCATTGATATATTCCCTTACCGTCAAAAACTTAACTTTCCTTGCATTTACTGTATTTCTACAATTTAAAATAAATCTTTTTCACAAAACCTAAAATCCTGGTTTTTTTCATATAGCTTTAATAAGGCTCAAACCAAGAATTATAACAACTGTCTTCTGTGTCTTCTCTTTTTCTGACACTAATTAAAATTGTACTCTGCAGTTTTTTTGAATAATGCTCGGACTTTTTTAACTCTTGATTGACTTGTTTTTCATCGATCGTTACATCATGATCAGGCCATTGTTTTGGTACCTGCCTCAACCAATCCGGTCCCTCCCACCAACGGGAGGCCACAAGCTGATTCACCGTGCATCCTCTCGATGGCAAATCAGCCGGGTTAAGGTGACCAGGAACATGCTTCCATTCGCTCTTTTCTGATAACGTTCTAATCTCTTTTACTCTGTTTGTAACAAATACTTTCCAATTATTTTCTCTATTTATCCACGCATTGACTGTCGACGAGTCCGACTAAAAATGCGTACTAATATCTTCAAGATTTAGAGCCCGTTTTACTTGCGCTGTCAATCTCGCGCCGATTGTGGCGGCCAATAGCTCTAGTCGCGGCATACTCGTAGATGCATGTGAAGTACTCGAAACTGTTGGTGCTACTTGCGATTTAGCCTGCACGAAATAAATTTCGGTTTATTGTGGGTACTCTGCCCATAAGGGTCCAACCCAGGTATGTCTCGATTGCTGTCATGCCTTCTTCGAGCTGATGTATCCGCCCCGTAAGCAGCTTGCCAGCTACATCTGCGCCGATAAGAACAGCCACGGTTTCTTTAGTTCGACCCACATCGGTCAGCTTTATATTCTTGTTCTCCAATTCTCGCGGCCAGCTTTCTTTAATTATCGATGGCACGTCTGAACAAATTTCTTCTTCGTCTAACACTTGGAAATTGCACCTGTAACTGTCATCCATGCCTCCAACGTGTATCAAATATTTATTGTGTGCAGTAACACTCGATCTTTTGTCACCAAACAATAAATGCTCCATATCAACTTTCCCTGTTGATTGGTAGTTTAACCGACGCGCGACCCTTTTCAAGATTTAAGAGTTCTGCGAGCCGGAATATATAACGGCGCGTACAGTCACTTCATTCGTATTGCTTCGTAATTTCACTTTCAACGTCTGCATGAAAGTACTCGGTACATTCGAAGTACTAGCTGAAGAGCACTCCTTTTCCATGTTAACGGCACTCACTACACTTTTATCGTTATCACTTTTTTCTTCATGATGTTTTTCTTCTTGATAACACATCAAATCCACATGGTGCCGAGAATATTTTGAACACCGCACATTTACGCGACACAGCTTACCGGTATGACCGATGCTTAGACAGTTAAAACACGCTCGTTTTCTTCCCAATACATCCTTTATTTCAGAGAGCGGCATTTCACTCGCTTTGAATCAATTCGCGCTCTCATGATTTCTTTTCTCACAAAATACGCACGATTTTTCTCTACTTTTCGCCGCAATCAAATTTCGAGCAGTAGGTACGTCCTTCGTTTCTTGACGCGCTCTAGGCTTACTGAAACTCGTTGACATGTCACTTGGTTTTTCAGACAGTGTGAATCCTTCGACGGCTAGAGAGATTCTTTGATCTCCCCCAACTGCAGCCTTTGAAAATTAAATTAAATTTGTCAATCGTGTTTTTGACATATCCGGAGCGTTCACACTTCTATCCACATTTCTCACTCCACTCGATCGCTGCCACACTCGTAATACATCCTCGGGCAAAGAAGATTCAACCAATGGTAAAAGCATCGCAGCATATTTTCCGTGGTAAACCCAAGAGTACTTAAAGCGCGTAAATGAGACTCGATTTTATCGTACAATCTGGCCAGCGGCAACTTTTCCGCAGACACTGCGTTTTGAAGCACCAATTTAAGCAACTGCCGCACATAAACTTCAATTTGTAAATCATCGCGACCATATCTCTGCTTCAAACTTTCAATCGTGTTTAGATAATTTTCACCCGTCGGCAGATAACTATTCACAAGTTCTTCTGCTCGCGAGTTTTCCACCATTGTTTGCGCCAAAAGTTGAAACTTGTCTTCTTTCTCAATATTGGGATCTTCGTAGAATTTCTTGAATCCGCTCCAAAACTTAAGCCAATCCCGCACATCTCCACTGAACTTCTTGACTTCAAGCTTTTGATGTTTGAACGGTTTCTTCGAATCCCCTGATGTTGAATCAACAATACCGGATACCACACTTTGTTGGTCAGCATTCGCGCGCGATCTATTTCTTACAACCGTACGCTCATCAAGTTTCTACTTTATTTGTAAAAATTTACTCGTATACGCGTCTTGATCATCGTACTCTTTTCCAATGTCAGCCTCCGAGGCTTCGCCGGCGGTCAACAAATCGATGACGTTTTTCGTGAGCGCGTCTATTTCATTAGGCTTACTTTCGTGCGCAACAGTTTCTTTTTACTCTTCACTTGTTCTAACTCTTTCTTGTCAGCCATGATGACAAAGAAAATACACTTGCACTATTAATCACTACAACTCCAAATGTCCTGTCACGGTCACCAGATGTTTCATTAGGATTCGAGGAATTGTATGCACAGGTTTTAAATAAAACACAAATGTATCAAAGTTAGAACTACAATGTTAAAGTCTATATTGAAAGCAAAGTAAAATGAGAAAAAGGTACAATAATGAGAAACACGCGCAGAAAGCATCGGTTACTCGCAAAGACAAGAAATTACAACCGTATCAAAGCGATGCCCTTTCAAGACTTTCCTTTCCAGGCACGAAGCCTGTTCACCTAGGGCATCTATGCCCTCTATTACCCTACCATAAACAATCCCAGAATGAGAAAGTGCGGGCGGAGAGAAAATCTTAAAGCCATAGCTACGTGTTTATCGGCACGTACATTTTTGGAACTTTTCCGCTAACCCAACACATGTAATCGTCAAAGCCGCAGGTGCTTTGAGAACCGTCTGTAAAAACAAATTGAAAAACAATTTCAGTTCTAATTTGTGACTGTGGTTCGTCAGAGGTTCAAATTAAAGTTTTTGATTTAAGTTCAAATATTCATGATATTTGAAAAAATGCACTCAGAATGCATTAATTGAACGTACGAAAACGAGTATAAGCACGAGAGCGTATCCGCGCTGCATGATTGCACAAATGTGGCGCGAAGCGCGCAGTAAGAATGTACCCACGCAGCGTGTATATTTTTTTCACACTTTTCATATGAAGATTGATTTTCACTCGTAAAGTTGTGACAAAAAGTGATTTTATTCATAGTAATTATGATTTCAAAGAAGTGATCCTCAGCTATACACTGTCGCTTGTTTCACCTAAATTTCATGAACAGTAGTGTCTGTACATTATTGTGGGCAGTATATAGATTTTGTAACAGTTTTTGGAAAGATTATGACACTGGTTGGCCTGCATGATTTTTTTATTAACAAATGAAAAGTCTAGACGATTTTTCTTTCAGAAATAGCAATTTCGAAACACAATACACACACAGAGAAGTTTTCAATTAATTAGAAGATTGCTTCCTGCTCTCAAGAGATCTAACCTGACGGGGCGATGAGGCCCTCAATCGGAGGCTACTGTGTTACGTTTAGGTGATACATTTAAATTGAATCGTTAAATGCATGTCAGGCGAATTTTGTATGTTTAGTGGGAAATGGATCTTAATTTTTCTTATAAAAAACAAAAAAAAATATGCATGCTTCATTGAGAAGTGGAATAGGCCTACTGGGGATCACCACGTACGAAACAAAAGGAGCCTTTGACTCGACGTCTATTGTGGTGCGGAAGAGAGTTCATTGACGATCCAATTTAAATGTATCACTGAAACGTAATGCAGTAGCCTCCGTTTGAGAGCCAGAGTGCACCGTCCAGCTTTGAGATTGAGCCCAGCGCAAAACAATAGCCAAGGGACGCTAAGACGCCAGGTACCATGTGGTCAGTGGCGTATTTAGGCTAACAGAAATAAAGTACTTGATTTTGAATTCACAGTAAGACATAAATTGAAGAGGGCCTAATATAAGAAATGAAACAAGTTCAATCCGTTCGCTTAGATATAGGAATATTCCGGTCGCTACTAACACTTCTGTGGGCTACACTAATTGGTCCCCGAGATTAATCTTCCTCAAAAGGTCAAAAAAAGTCCCCTGATTAAGAATATTTTGGGTAGGTTTTCGAAATCTGGGTCAATGTTTGTTTAAACAATTTTCAAACAATTTCATGATTTGTTCACAAAAAAATGTATAAAATCATTTTTAGCATAGCTGAGCAAATCTAAAACTTTTTTGCGTCTTACACTTTTTTCGTACGACGAACCGTTTGCAATGTACAGCGTTATAAACAAACTATCTTTTTAACAAAATTGCCACATTTGCACAGTGTTACCTCAGAATGTATTGATGAGAAAAATTTGAATCTTGTACACTGTCTACGTCGAAGATAGATCTCTTGAGAGAAAATAGCAATCTTCCGATAGAATGAAAACTTCTCCCCGTAAATTGTGGTTAAAAAGTTTCTATTTTTAAGAGGAAATCGTTTAGACTCTAATTCATTTATTCATAAAAAATCATCCATACCAACCACTGTCATAATTTTGCTTGAAGCTGTTGCGAAACTTATATCTTCCACTCATAACATAATTGATTGTTTATAAGCTCTCTTGATAAATTTTTCATAATAATTGATATAAATAATGACACTGAACAGCCAGCATTGATCGAAAAAATTTGTTATTCATCCTTGACACATGATTAAACTTTTCACTCTTGTGATATTTTCTCGCACGCCAAGCCATTATTTATTCACGGCCTTATAAACAATGTATTTTGTATAAATTAGCGCTCCCCTAAGAGCCTCAATGTTGAAGTTATTAGCGAATACCTTTTTTATATCGTTTATTTTACTGTAAACAATATGATTATCTTGGGTATCATTTCCAATACCTGCACCTTATTGTTTATGATCATTGTTATTAACAAAAACGCTCAATTGAGAAAATAGATTTTTTAATAATTTTGTAATTATCTAAGTCACAAAATGAAACTTTTCTCTCTCGTTGTATTTTCTCGTACGGCAAGCCATTATTTATTGACGGCCTTATAAGCAATGTATTTTTTATAAATATACGCTCCTATAAAAGCCACAATTTCCATCTTATTAGCGATTATGTTTCTTCATATCGTTAATTTTACCATGAACAACATAATTATCTTGGGTATCATTTTTGATACCTGCACGAAAGTATAGAGGCTCGTTGAGAATTATCCAACGAATTAATGGTGTTGGACACCCCTAACACACCCCCACGAGTCCCTGAAAACTACACTTAAAACCAAAAATGTCAATTCTTCATGAAATCGACCTTTTCAGAACTGTATTCTCGTCTCTTGTCTACCTAAAATTATTTATATGGGTCTAGTGGAATATTTATCAACATTGCTTAATTAATTTTCAATTATTTAAGCAAATAGAATTTGTTTGAATAATTTTTTTTCTAAAATTCGTCCCCCCCCCCTAAAAATTATGACTGTAGGTATAGTGGAATATTTATTAACATTGGTTCATTGATTTTAAATCATTTAAACAAATGGAATTTGTTTAAATATTTTTTTTTCAAACATTCTTTTTTTTTTGAAAATTATTACCACTTCATCAGTGTAATGTTTTGAAACAATAATTAATTGATGTGTAATTGTTGAAACAAATTCTATTTTTTTGAATAATTTTTTTCGAATTTTTTAAAATAGAAATTATTACTGTTTGCCTAGTGGAATATTTATCAATATAGGTTAATTAGTTTTTATTTCTTTGAACAAATTCCATTTGTTTGAAAAAGGTTTCTTTAATAAAAATTTGTCATACTGGCAGTTTATTGTTGTTAATAACATAAATTTGTTTTATAATATTTTCCAATTGTAAATAAAAAAATAAAATAAAAGTTATGTCGCGTAATGATAATAAACTGCCGGTTCGAGGAACTTAAAAAAACAACATTTTTTGGACAGATGAAATTTGTTTACATAATTGAAAATTAAATAACTAATTTTGTGAAGGAATAATGGGAGCAAAGCAGGTGAATAAAATAATTATGTAGAACAAAGAACCTTTTATTTAGAGAAACACAACGAAGGCGTGCGAACTCCTCGAAATACCGACTCGGAATGCTGGTGAAGCGCGCTGGCCGCCGTGAGCGCCGCGAGCGACATCTCACACGCATGAACAGAGGATGATACAGACACGTACACATCTGTATTATGCCAACACTCCCTCCTGTCTTGCTCGTCATGATTATACTAGTAACTTAATTTCTAATTAAACGTTTATTCCTTTACAGCAACCTTTTGATATAAACACTTTTGTTTCTTGTAGTTAATTAAAAGCCTTTAAATTAATTTGAACTTTCTTAGGTCTGTTGTTACATTTGGTATAAATAAAAGTTAAATAAAAACTACCATGCGCCATGCGAGTAGCGTCAACCGTTCAAATCTACATCCCAATAAAACGTATTTCCTCCTTTGTCAGTAGCATAAGTAATACCATCTATGGTTTCGTAATAATACTCCTTTTCAGAGCACACCTCATTAGATTTTGCGCAATGATTAGACCTATCTGTGTAATCCTCATGGTACCTTTTCTTTTCCCAAACAGGATCATAACGTTCAGTTTGTTCTTGCTCCTGAGAGTGTGTAACGACAAATTATGATAAATTAAATATTTTCTTTGTCAAATTTTCATGTAATGAAAACGATAAGGGCTTTGTGAAGATATCAGCTAACTGTTCCTTTGAAGGTACCCACTTAACATTCACGCGTCCACTAATTGCGCACTCTTTAACAAAGTGATACCTTATTTCAGATAAATGTCTAAGACCTACCGCTCCTTGAATCTCTGTGCATTTTATAGCAGATAAATTGTCACAGTATAAAGTCATAGGATAAAGAGTTTTACCAGCAAATAGTTTTAAAGAAAACCCTAAAGCTATCATTTCTTTACACGCTTCGCTCATAGCTATGTACTCTGCTTGACACGGAGACAAGGATACGTAGTGTTTTTTTTGTGTGTTTTCCACGCAATTATGTCACCGTATAATCTGACAAGATAACCGCATGTGGTTTTTGAGCCCTTACAAATCTGCCAAACTAGAGTCAGAAAACCCATCTATGCCTTCACCTTTCCCTCTGTATGTCAACGAAATTCCTTTTGTATTTATTAGATTTTTGTTTTTTGTTCCTATAAAACTATTGTTTTACTTTTCAAAATATCATCCAACACGACTAGTCTCTGTATCTTGGTTGCCCAATCATGGTTTACCTAGGGCATATGTTCTGAATAAAAAAAATAAAAAAAATAGATTTCGAAAAACGCGTTCTAACATGTTCCATTCTAATAGAGTAGGGTTCAATTGATGTCTACTCAATATCTTTACAGCGTAACTAATATCCGGCCTTGTGGCATTAGCTAAATAAAGAAGAGATCCTACAGCTTCTCTAAACCCAGTAGGAGAAATTACTTTTCATTTCGCTATTCGCCTTCCCTAGCTCTCCTTTCTCTATTCAAAACCTGATTAGTCATCATAGGTGAGCAATGAGGATAAGCCTGTTCGTAGCCGAATTTCTTAATCATTTGCTCAATGAATTTTATTTGATTCAATTTCAATGTACCTGCCTTCCTATCTCAGATGATAGTGATACACATATACTCTTTAGACTCTCCTAGATCTTAAGTTCTTCTCTGTATTTATTCAAAGCCTTTTCACTATTACCTGTCAATATTATGTCATCGACATATAGCAAAGCTAATATGATCAAATTTTCTTTTATGAGTACAAATAAACATGGATCATTCTCGTTTGTGACAAAACCAAGTTCTTTCATCGTATCAAAGAATGTTTCGTACCACCTTTTCGGACTAGTGTTTAAACCGTACAGTGATTTCTCTAGTTTGCAAACTTTAGCCTTTTTCTCAGATTCCGTGTACGGAAGACCGTCAGGAATTTCGATAAAAATTTCTTCAAGTACTTTACTGTTTAAGAATGCAGTTTTTACATCAAGTTGGAACATGATTAAATTATGTTTATTTGCAAAAGCTAACACAGCTCGGACTAAAGATATTCTTGTTACCGGAGCGTATGTTTCGTGCAAATTATACAATTTTTTATCTTGAAAGCCTCGAGTAACTAAACGAGCCTTTTTAATTCTGTTTCCTTCAGAATTTACCATTTCCTTAAAAATCCAACGTGTAGTTAGAATATTGGGTTTGCGACCTTAAGAGTTTTGGCCTATCAGCTACTTGAAAGATGGTCATTGTCATTGCATCTAACTCATTTTTAACGGCTTGGAGCCACTCTACGCTATCGTGTCTATTTAAAACTTCCTTGTAGTTTTTGGGATCTCCAGTGATATTAGTTAGCAATGGGTGAATCTCTGAACTAAGTCGATTATTCCCTATCCCTGAGAGAGACGAGTATAGCAATATTGGCTCAGCAACCTTTTTACGCGGCCTACCTATTTTCCTTTGTTTGAGAGCTTAACCTCTCCCTACGAATCTGAGCTTTCAGCTCGTTCGATTTCTCCCTCCTTTTGTGAGCCTGAGGATTGTTTTTGAACTTACTCATTAATCTTTTCAGGATCGTCACGATTTATTCTTAGTTCCTCGAATTTTTCTTTGTATACGTCGCCATACACGTATCTTTCTATAAACATAACATGCCTCGCTTCGATTATTCTTTTAGTTTCCGGATGATATAATAAATAACCTTTCGGATGATATCCTACTAAGAATGTTCTAATTGATACTTCACTGAATTTTGTTTCTTTTTAAATTTTAGTATAAGCAATACATCCAAACCTTTTCAGCTGATTAACTTCGCACTTATGATTGGGAGCCAAAAATTTTATAGGAGATTGCATATTTAAAGTTTTGTGTGGGCTTAAATTATATAGATGGGTTGTGGCTCTCAACCCGATATCCCACATATTTGACGGCAGACCCAAATCTAACATCAATGCACTGATTTTCTTTTGTATAGTTTGGTTAAATCTCTCAACCACGCCGTCGATTGTTTTTTGACTTGTAAATTCGGTACCTTTATCGCATTTCATATAAAAAAATTTAAGATCCTTCCCTACTAAGTTTCTTATTGAAATAATATATTCTTTTAAGCATTTGGGTACATCCGTCTTGTGTTTTCGTGGATAAGTACATGCATATCGAGAATAGCTATCGATGAAACTTACTATAAATCGGTATTTACTGGGATAAGTCACGGGACTTATATATCCCATCACGTCCGCGTGTATTTTCAGCAAAGGAGCAGCTTCCCTACGTCTAGTTTTAAGAAACGGTAGTTTATTCATTTTCGCTCAAAAACAAATGTCGCATTCCTTTATTCCTTCATCGAAGACAGATTTATCAAAGTTTTCTATTTCCGGATAAAGTTTCTTAAATTTAAACAAGTATTGTGGTGACATGTGCCCTAGCCTAGCATGCCATAGTAAGATTGAGTTTAATTTTTCTTTTCTGATTGATTTTAGTTGAATGGATCCGTTAATCTTTCCGACAGTTAAGTTGTCAACCTTTTCAAATCTTCTATTGTTTATAGTTTTCAGCAATTTATTTTCAAATGCTGGTGGTACCTTTGCCTTTAGCTTTTTACTGTTTTTAGGGGCTATTTGAGGTAATTAGCCTCTTCTTGTAGCTAAATTAACAAAAATTCCTTTGCCTTTATTTGTATTAGTGTCACGTCCCGCGACTTTTACAATGATAATATTTAATTATAAACAGTAGATTATTATTACATAACATTCATATTCAATAGATTATGACTATATAACATTTATATTCAATAGATTATAACTACATGACATTTATATTCAATAATAAAACAACAAGCTGGAATATCATATCCAATATCCAATTATTATTGTCAAAATCATATTACAAACAAACCCAACATTGTTAAAATCATTCGTGAAGAACGAATTTGTAACGAACGACGCAATGGACCAAGATGAGTTGTACGTATCAATTTTCGCACAACAAACAGGCACATGCTAATCAAAAAGACATAAATTAATCAGCAAGGCAACCAGAAAAGCTAGCTGCATTTTGTTTCCCATACGCTTACAAAATGCTGGTACCCATAGCACTTACATAGCACAGTAAACGAAAATAAGCGATACACATAAAAATCTCGCCTATCCAACACAAGAAATGGGCACATAATAATCAAAGGACCATAAATTAATCAGCGAAGCATCCATGAGAACTAGCCACATCTTCAATCCTATACACTTTCAAATCCTGGTACCTACAGCACATATACAGTACATTAAACTAAAATGAGCGGGCTACATAAAATTTGCGGAACTAACACAGCCATGAAACTCACATTAATTGAAGAGCTATAAATTAATCAGCAAGCCAACCTTAAGAACAGACCAGATTCTCAGCCCCATACGTTTACAAAATGCTGGTACCTATACTACTCATCTACATGATTTAAGCATCTTGACCTACTATGTAAGGCTGGAATCTTTTCTTTCCTTTCTGTACAGAAATTATTCCAACTCCTGAAAGCCCAAAGATTTCGCACTCAGACTATATGGACGGCGTTGATCCATACGGCTATTCAAAACGTAACAATTACCTAGCTAATACTTATTGTTTTCCACGGAAATCAAAATTACTCAAACGTTCTATTTTTTCATTTTAAGATTTAAATTTTACTATCTTAAAAATATCGTATGTTTCAGTAAAAATAGAACCAGCTAATCTATGGATAAATCCAGCTGAATCAGTCAGCTCATTGCAAACATTGAATGAAATTAGTATCGAATATAACTTCTCTAGCCCAAATTGTAAAGTCGTTACTTTACAACCAAAATCGCCTCTCCAAGTATTTGTTATAACTTGCGAAATATCTAATGGTCATACAAATTATGCAAAAACTAGCGAACCTTTTGTCTCAAAACAAACAGCGAAACACGATGCCACAAGAAAGATTTTAAGATTGTTATCCAATATATACCTTTTCAGTAATGACCACTTACCGAAAAAATTAAACTTTATAAATTGACCAATGCCTGCGAAAGATGTTGTGAAAGAGGACATAGGGCAATAGATTGTCACGGCGTCAGAAGTAATCAGAATTATATAGACTAATTTCGTTCACGTAAAGTTCCTTTAACAAATATTACATGAGCATATAAGCATTACCCATTTAGAGTTAGACGAATAGATCCCAAATCAATTAAAAACAAAATAATAATAATAAGATGAACAATTAATCTTTTCCTCTTCCTCAAAAGCGTGCGTTTCTAGAATATAAGATCCGCTACGTAGACAACCGAACCTAAAAGTTCAAATACACAAATTACAATGAACAAGTTTGACCATGGTCATTAAATTCCCATGCTCAAACTTAAAGGGGGGGGGGAGGTGTCACGTCCCGCGACTTTTATAATAATAATATCTAATTATAAACAATAGATTATGACTACAAGACATTTATATTCAATAATAAAGCAACAAGCTGAAATATCATATCCAATATCCAATTATTATTGTTAAAATCATATTATAAACAAACCCAACATTGTTAAAATCATTCGTGAAGAACGGATTTGTAACGACCCTGGCGGACCGGCCGAACGCAAACATTACGCTACAGCGTAACGGTAAAGTAATGGTAAAGTAATGCTAAAGTAATATGGCATTATAATTAATAAAGGAAACAAAATTAATATGTAAATTGTTGCAATTATAATAAAACGTTAAAATTTACATTAAATGGTCATGCCGTAATTGCAACAAGTTGCTTTCTCAGCGTTAAAAAATAAAAAAACAAAGTGGCTGTCATTCAAGTCGGGTCCCTGCAGACTGGCAACCCACTTAAAGCCACGTTAGCGGGTTGCCAGTATGCAGGGGCCCGACTGCAATGACGGTCACTATGTTTTTTTATTTTTTAATGCTGCAAAAGCAACTTGTTGCAATTGCGGCATGACCGTTGAACGTAAATTTCAACGTTTTATTATAATTGCAACAGTTTACATATCAATTTTGTTTCCTTTATTAATTATAATGCCATATTACTTTACCATTACTTTAGCATTACTTTACCGTTACGCTGTAGCGTAATGTTTGCGTTCGGCCGGTCCGCCAGGGGAACAACGCAATGGACCAAGATGAGTTGTAAGCATCAATTTTCGCACAACAAACAGGCATACGCTAATCAAAAAGACATAAATTAATCAACAAGGCAACCAGAAAAGCTAGCTGCATTTTGTTTCCCATACGCTTACAAAATGCTGGTACCTATAGCACTTACATAGCACAGTAAACGAAAATAAGTGTTACACATAAAAATCTCGCCTATCCAACACAAGAAATGGACACATAATAATCAAAGGACCATAAATTAATCAGCGAAGCAACCATGAGAACTAGCCACATCTTCAATCATATACACTTTCAAATGCTGGTACCTACAGCACATATACAGTACATTAAACTAAAATGAACGGGCTACATACAATTTGCAGAACTAACACAGCCATCAAACACACATTAATTGAAGAACTATGAACTAATCAGCAAGCCAACCTTATGAACAGACCAGATTCTCAGCCCCATACGTTTACAAAATGCTGGTACCTATACTACTCATCTACATGATTTAAGCATCTTGACCTACTTATGCCTATGCAAGGGACACCAGCATCTTCGATACAAAAGCAATAAATATCTCAATCAAGGTGACAATTGTAGGAGGGTGAACCTCTGACAAAGAAGACACACAAACCTTATGCCCCTCTCCGCAATAGAATATCTCAGCCTTTGTCATCTAGGAAGGGATACCATATATTTTGATAACTTCCTCATTCTCTATATTTGGGCACATTACGATTCTTCATCGCTGATTGGCTATCCTATTAATTAACCCTTTGGACTAGGAAGGGATATAGTGCATCCTAGCTACTGCGACACTTTCCGTATATGGGCATACATGAAATTCTCGATGCCCGTTGGATAATTAAATCCCTACCACTCATTTACACAATTAGTTATCAACGCTGATTGGAACCATGATGAATCCCTACTTCTAATACCAGTCACCCCTACGGGAATCTTAGGAGGGAGCTCGTCAATAAATACAGCAGATTTGGAAGCAGGAAGTCAGTTTAGGGACTTTAACCAGTCTACCTAGTTTAGGGACTTTAACCAAACTACCTAGTTTAGGAAGTTCAACCAGTCTTCCCAGTTTAGACACTCCATCGTTTAAGAACCACACCCAGTACTACAATAAAATTCATTGAGACCCTAAACTCCGGTCCTAAATACTCGGCCCGTCAACCTCTTCTTAAAGTTTAACTTCTGTGCGGGAGCGTCAAATCAAAATTCAATAGAACACCTGCAACAAAGAACGACGGAGGCCCAGATCCACTGACCTGGTCAGTGCAGCCTCCATTCTTGTATACTCGCCCCCTACGGGTCCCACATAGAGCTCGGACAAGAGGGTGAAACACGTCACTGACAAATAAGTAAGTAGTAAATTACCTCGGTTTCTCGTTTTCATTTCTCTTACTCAATCGTTTGTTTAACTAGTCATCCCTGTTTAAGGTGGACTGAAACTAAACGATAAGAGACAGGTCAACAATTGCTGTTGTGAGATTTGAAAATTTTGTACGACTTTGGTAACGAAGTTAACTCTCGTGATTCAACACAGCGTTGTATCTGAATTCGGAATATTTTCAAATTTAATTGTCTTGACAAAAAATCTCATTAATTAAAAATTTACTGCGAAAAGTGCTTCATTAATGAGTTCTGTAAATTAGGTGACTTCCTAAAACCAAAAATGTATTATAATTCTTTATTTTGACATCGTCGAAGCTTGAAAATGTTTGAACATTTTGAATAATTTATTTAAATTGTTCTCAACCTTTCCTGCACAAAATAAACAATTTTACTGATGTAATAAAAATAAAGTTATCGCATAGTATATAAAGACTTAATTTTGTCAGTACGGTATGGAAATGGTTTTGGAAGGAGTACACGGAAAAAAGTATACTGTAAGATGTACAATCTCGAACAGTAAAGCTGAGGTTTAAAGCGTACCCACTGTGAAATGAGCAGTTTTCACAGTATTGAATGCAGTGTGAACCACTAATCTGAAAGTATACTGGTCGAAATACCACTTGTAGCGACACATAAAGCAGCTATTAGAGTTTGGCATTGTAGAGTCGAATAGCACTGGTGGGCGCTGTTTAAATTACTGCTCCGTATTGTAAGGTTTCACTTATAAGCTGGCAGACGTTACGTTTTCCAATTGTGAATTAAAAATTGTGAATTATACAATTTACAACTGGTAAGATATCCTCTTTCATAATGCGATGGGTATATACAAAGTAGATAGTGCAATTTGAAACAGTAATCCGGTATACCAATATGGGATCTCACCCCGCACCAATTTCTCAGTGTGAAATTGTAGCATTTCTTGTTACTTACTGCGTCAAGTGCTAATTGAGAGTGTGAGAGGTACAGTGTGAACTGAAGATAAAAATGTTACTGGGCGAGATTGTAATATCTCCACTTTCAAATATTGTTATCCGCTGATCGAGATTTGTTTTGCTTCTTACAATATTAAGTTTATTTTTATAATTAATTATTAATCAATAATTATTTTTCTAACTCAAAACTAATAGGTGTATTGAGATTATATTAAATTCGAGATTAAACTCCATATCTGCCTTACTATGGAAAAGCTTACGTAAATGGCATTGTCGTTTAGGTCGAATTTAACATTTTCAGGATTATTAGTCAAACTTCAGTTCAATTTCAGTTTTAGGTTATGTTATTAAACTAAAAATAAAATATATACATTATTTTGTCGAATTTTTTCGTCTATAGACAGACTGCCAACTGACATTTTACAGAATGAAATAAATTGTCGGAAACTATTTCATAATGTTTTCTCTTTTATCATAATATTATATGAGATATTTATTATAAATAAACATTGCGAATAACTCTACTTTATACTTCAATACTGTTTTTTTTGTCTTCTACCAAATTTTCAGAATTCAAAAATATTCTGAAGAATTATATATAAAAAATACTTTTTTAAATTATTTCTACTATTAAATTTTCTGCTTATGATATTTTTAATTTCTTATAACACTTAAAATGATTAGGATCATACTTGATTAAGCCACCCAGGTTCAAATATTATATTTGGAAGAATTTTTTTTAGTAGAATAATGCATTGTTTTCGACATATCATTTTTTGAAATAATAATTTTAAAATAATCTGTAATAACATTTTAGTTCAAATTAATTTCCAATTTTTACGTTGTAATAATTTTCTCAACCTTTTCACATTGATATTTGTAGAAATTACTACCATTTCATGAAAAAAAAATTCTCATTTCTTTTAGATTTTCAACAACAATTGAATCTACCATACTACTGTAATATCGCGGTATTTAACATTAATTCTCGGAACCGAATATATTCTTTGTTTGTTTTAAACCGTTTTTATTCTAATTCAGCATCCCCATTAAGGTGGCTCAAGAATGCATGGTAAAATTTTTTTCATGATAGAGGGCAACGATTCCCAGATTTTGTTCCCAATCCGAAAGAAGAAAATGCCTTATTTTTGTTTCTTCGTTTTTTTTTTAATTTCAACTGCTGCCGGTTTTGACTTGAAGTTTCCCATGTAAAATGCATGGGGAAAAATCACTTTTTTCAGTTTTTGGAATAATTTTTCAGCGTTTGGAAAAATGCGACGAAGAGTATAGAGGAGAATCATCCAGCGAAGAATTTCATGTATCGGAAATACGGGTTTGAAACCCCTAACACACCCCCACGAGTCCCTGAAGACTACCCTCAAAACGAAAAATATCAATTCTCAATAAAAACGACCTTTTCGGTACTGCATTCTCGTATTTTTTTACCTCATATTATTTATAGTGGTCTAGTGGAATATTTGTTAACATTGCCTAATTAATTTTCAATCATTTTAATAAATGGAATTTGTTAACATTTTTTTTTTTGAAAATTCGTCTTTTCTTCAAAATTATTACTATTGGTCTACTGGAATATTTATTAACAATTATTCATTACTTTTCAAATATTCAAACAAATGGAATTTGTTTAAAATTTTGCGAATTAATTAACAAATGTTGATAAAAATTCCACTGAAGAAATAATAATAAACTTTAATAAAAAAGATTCAAAAGAAAATTATTCAAACAAATTCCATTTCTTTCCATAATAAAAAATTAATAAATTATTGTTAATAAATATTCCACCAGACCAATAGTAATAATTTCAGGGAAAAAACAAAATTTCGAAAAAAAATTATTTGAACAAATTCCATTTGTTTGAATAATTACAAATTCATTAAGAAATGGTAATAAATATTCCACTAGACCAATACAAATAATTTTAACTATCAAAAAGATAAGAATACAGTGCTCAAAGGTCGTTTTTATGAAGAATTGATATTTTTGGTTTTAAGGATAGTTTTCAGGGACTCGTAGGGGTTTGTTGGGGGTGTCAAACCCATAAGTCCGATACATGATTCTTTGTTGGATCATTATCTACAAGCTTCTATATTTTCCCGTCACATTTTTTTCAAACCCTAAGAAATTATTACAAAAACTCAAAAAGGTGATTTTAACCAATGCATTTTACATGGGAAACTTCAAGTCAAAACAGGCAGCAGTTGAAATCGAAAAAACAAAAATGAGGCATTTTCTTTTTTCGGATTTGGAACGAAATGGGAGGAAACGTTGCCCTAAAAAAAAAGTGTTTTTGAGCCACCCTAGCCCCCATATATCATGAGACAAATTTTATTTTTGCGAAAAATTGAAAGAATCACTATTCAACGTTTGTCTCATCTTAAAATATTGATTTCGATTCTGCATTTGATATATTATTACGATGTTTAAACTATTTTTATTTATATATCAGTTGCGTAAATGAATGTTGAGTTTCAAATAAAGTGAGATGATAATAAAGACAAATTAAAAATTCCAAAAATTTCATTCGAAAACATTTTTTCAGATCTTAATTTTCAATAATACAAAATATGTACTTTCAAAAAATTGTAATTTAATTCATTTTATAATAATACATATAAAATACTAATAAAATATTTACTGTATGAGTTGATACTTCTAAGCAAAATATTTTCCCCAAGCTCGTCACAAAATATAAGATATCATCAGTAAGAGATTGATTAACAAAATTTTAAGTAAACATTTATCATCATTTCTTAGCCGGT
This sequence comes from Andricus quercusramuli, assembly GCA_932178445.1. Classification (NCBI taxonomy): domain Eukaryota; kingdom Metazoa; phylum Arthropoda; class Insecta; order Hymenoptera; family Cynipidae; genus Andricus; species Andricus quercusramuli. The sequence goes on from CAKNXH010060291.1 coordinate 168,353, forward strand.
CACGTTTTTCTCAGAGAAACCGCATGAGCGAGAATTTGTCAGAAAAATCTAAGCGATTCCGTAGCTCACTTGACTAACGCGTGCGCCAGATTTAGGTTTTAGGACAGGTTTGAGGTAGTTAGGTTAGACCGTTTCATTTTTCACAAAATTGTGAAATCTTGCGGGGCCGTTTTTTAATTCGGTGCTCCCTTGGAAATGATTAATTTTGAGACCAAGATCAGCTCGATCGGACAATATTTAGGGGTCGCGCAGCGCATTTGAATTTCCGCACTTAGACTCCTTCGCTGAGGGTACGAATAAAATACTGTATCTCATCACCTGACGGCGTTACAAGAAAATTTATTGAACAAAAATTCTCACAAATAGCTTATTTAACTATCTTAACATGGTTTTGATTTAATATTGAGTACTTTGCACAACTTTTTTGCCTACCTTCAAGGGGTAAAAAATTGATATTTACTTGATAACAGGCAGGGCTTATTGTTCAGACAAGTAAGTAGTTTTTTAACATACCAGTTCATATTGTGATCTTTCCTGTCCTGTGCTATGACAAGTAACAAATCCTGATGCTGATTTTCATCTGTAGTGATACTGTTTCCAGCCAGATATTTTTGAACTAACGCCACACCACGCTCAGCTGGATCGTTGACCACTTTAAAATGAGTAACAACCTTCAGAGCTTTCAGGAAGTCTTCATCATCTGTCTACAAGTTTGGATCTTTGTCCAAAAAAGATCCAGACAGCTTGCTAATGCCAAAAAACTTCATGGATGCCTCCGATGCAAAGTATTTCAGTTGAAGTTTCTGAAGGCTTTGTGCTAGGATGACTTGGGCTCTATTGGGAGTATCTTCGTCACCATCTACGCTCTTCATTGCAGCGACTATCGCCTTCCTCTCCGCGGGATCTGTGCCCTCATCAAAGAGTGATAAGCAGATTAATTTTGGTGACAAGCACCACAAATTTTTGGGCATCTTTTGAAGAGCTGCTTCCCATTGAGGTCCGTTTCTCCTGTTGTAGTGGAGCAACTTCATTAGACTCAAGTCGTTGCGTGGAGCGCTTGGAGCCAGAGGTGCCCTAAACCAGGCACGCACATGTGCAGAGCAGATAAACACACATAAGTTAAATAGGTCTAAATCGAGATGCGAACTTAGTTTGAGTTGACGGCCAAACATCCAAGTCTTGAACTCATAGACTGCCCGTGCCATCCATCGTGCCTTGCTGAGACATCCAGGCTTCTTAAAAGAGAACGGACGATCCGCGCCAATACCAGGTGAAACTCCTCCAAGGAAAACAATCGTCAGTTTAAGCAACTCCTTAAAGTCGCCACCAGGGTTGCTTTGACTGGAATCAGAACGCTTAGTTAGTTGATTTTAAAATAAAGTAAACTGATGACCATACGATGTGATTTATTTAGAAGTTTAACCTGAACTTGTTCGCAGCAGAATGTTACAATGGCATCTGCGTCTGGAATGAATTTCAGTTCGCATAACCGTAGTACATTACCCATTTTCAAAACTTTTGCTATTTATTTTCGTTATTGAAAGAAGTATTTTAACGAACGTTTCTTCTACCAGCCTAGTTCCGCACTGCAAACTCCTGCCGCGAACTGAAATTCATTCCAGACGCAGATTCCATTGTAAAATTCTGCTGCGAACAAGTTCAGGTAAAACTTCTAAATAAATCACATCGTATGGTCATCAGTTTACTTTATTTTCAAATCAACTAACTAAGCGTTCTGATTCTAGTCAATGTAATCCCGTGGCGACTTTAAGGAGCTGCTAAAACTGACGATTGTTTTGCTTGGAGGAGTTGTACCTGGTACTGGCGCGGTTCGTCTGTTCTCTTTCAAGAAGCCTGGATGTCTCAGCAAGGCACGATGGATGGCACGGGCAATCTATGGGCTTAAGACTTGGATGTTTGGCCGTCAACTCAAACTAAGTTCGCATCTCGATTCAGGCCTATTTAATTTATGTGTGTTTATCTGCTCTGCACATGTGCGTGCCTGGTTTTGTGCACCTCTGGCTCCAAGCGCTCCACGCAACGACTTGGGTCTAATGAAGTGGCTCCACTACAACAGGAGAAACGGACATCAATGGGAAGCAGCTCTTCAAAAGATGGCCAAAAATTTGTGGTTCTTGTCGCCAAAATTAATCTGCTTATCACTCTTTGATGAGGGCACAGATCCCGCGGAGAAGAAGGCGATAGTCACTGCAATGTAGAGCGTGAATGGTGACGAAGATCCTCCCAATAGAGCCCAAGTTGTAGCACAGGACAGGAAAGATCACAACTTGAACTGATATATTAAAAAACTATTTACTTATCTCAACAATAAGCCCTGCCTGTTATCAAGTGAAAATCAATTTTTCACCCCTTGCAGGTAGGCAAAAAAGTTGTGCAAGGTACTCGATATTAAATCAGAACCATGTTAAGATAGTTAAATAAGCTATTTGTGAGAATTTTTGTCCAATAAATTTTCTTGTAACGCCGTCAGATGATGAGATACAGTGTTTTATTTGTACCCCCAGCGAAGGAGCCTAAGTGCGGAAATTCCAATGCGCTGCGCGACCCCTAAATATTGTCCGATCGAGCTGATCTTGGTCTCAAAATTAATCATTTCGAAGGGAGCACCGAATTAAAAAACGGCCCGGCAACATTTCACAACTTTGTGAAAAATGAAACGGTCTATAGTTAGGTAGGGTTTGATTCCCCAGCGGGGGCGATTTTTTGAAGCGTTTGAGCGTGCGATCTCATGTGTAAGACTCTATGCGTGCGATTGTGTAAGAATAGTCGTAAATTAAGTTCAGTAACCATATATAAAATAATTTTTTTCCTCCTAAAATCGATCGACATTTTACATCATTTTTGTTCTCGAAAGTTTCAATCTAATCTAAAAATTTAATTTATAAATCGTGTATAGAATGCGTGCAGTGTATATATACTAGGGTGGCCCTTATTTTTCACTTCTCGAATTTCTCTGCTCTCACCCCCCAGTTTTGTTTGCATGCCCAAAAAAAAATCTGCTCAAAATTTGAGCAAAATCAGTTAATATTTAGGGGTCGCGCAAAGACCATGAAGTTTGCCATTGATTTAACATGGGAAAAAGTCAGCTTTTTGTAAATCTAATATTTAAACGAGATAATATGTTACAAATCACTCCGTGTTTCAGTATATTGTTAAGAATTTGTCAGAGAATAAAAATCAATCATAAATTTTGAGGTTGAATAATTTTAAGCCCCTCTTATGGGCCCCCAAAGAAAACACCATAAGTGACAAATGTGAATTTTACGTAATATTGCGGCTCATTTTCGCTTTTTGAAAGTTTTTTTTTCACGTGAATAATCATTGTTCAACAATTTAAGAATACCCAGTCATTTGTTAACTAATATTCAATTGTTTAAACAATTTTAATTTCTTCAAACATTCAAGAGTATTTTTAAAAAGTAAAGTAAAACATACAAATATGTCAATCTTTCGAAAAATAGCAACACAAAAATAGAAGCAAAAAAATTAATTAAGAAATTTTAATTTGTTTAAACGTCTACGAGTATTCATAATGAACAAATCAGTACTTCAAAATATTAAAATTTGTCGAAAATTTAATGAGAAAATGTTTCTCCTGCTTTTTTTTTGTACAATATATGCTTGGACAAATACATATTATCTCAATGACTGTAAAATTATTTAAACAAATTATTTTATTGTTATTATTGATTAAATAACTCATAATGTTTAGAAAATACGTTCATTTCGCAAGTTAGCTGAAAGAAACAAATATTTAAACAAATTTAAATTGTTTAAACAATTGATTATTAGTTTTAAAATGACTGGGTATTCTTAAATTACTGATCAATGATTATTTATTCAAAAAAAACTGTTAAAAAGCGTCAATAAACCGCAATATTACGTAAAATTCACATTTGTCACTTATGGGGTTTTCTTTGGGGGCCCATAAGAGTGGCTTAAAATTATTCAACCTCAACATTTATGATTGATTCTTATTCTCTGGCAAATTTTGAACAACATACTAAAACACAGAATTATTTGTAACATATTATCAGGTTTAAATATTAGATTTACAAAAAGCTGACTTTTTCCCAGGTTATATCAATGGGAAATTTTATGATCTTTGCGCGATCCCTAAATATTAACCGATTTTGCACAAATTTGGAGATTTTTTTTTTGAGCATTCGAACAAAACTGGGGGGGGGGGGTGAGAGCAGAGAAATTCGAGAAAAAAAAATCCACCAAGTATAAATAAGAACCACCCTAATGTATACATATACATATACATGCGTTACAATTGGAAACTATAATTTTTGTTCCTAGAAGGACAAGGATTACTGAGCGAGAGTGTAACCTCTGCTCTCGCGAGACGAATAGACAATGCGAGCTGTATCTGGCGCCCGCTACAAAGTAGGGATTGCAGGGTGACATTGCTAAATTGTCACTCATCCCCATTTGATCTGGATACGGATTTACAATTTCACAGAGTGAATCTTGCATATTGATGCAGTGAGGTTCACTAATTTCTCCCAAATTGTAAGAATTACACCGTCGTTGCACGAAAGGATCCGTCACTGCGCCACAGAGTAATATTTCATTACTTTTCCGAGTATATCTTACAGCGTCCTTTTTTCCGTGTAGACTTATACAACTTCAGTAAAATGTACATACAATTGACAGGGTGATTATTAGATCAGGAACAGTTTTAATATTTAAATAACCTATATATCCCAGATTTTTTTCATTTTTCTTCTTGAGAGTTATTCATCTCGGAAAATATAAGAAACCCATATAGAATTAGTGAAATAGAATTAGTGAATAAAAATCTGATAAAATTCAAAGAATTTAAGGTGGATTCAAAAGCCTTAAAATTGAATTTTAAACATTGAAAATTTGAATAATTCATTGAATTCAGTGGTCTTTATGGGGATTTAAAAGCATTTAAAAACACTGGGAAATGGGTTTAGATCTGAATTTAATAATGCGGTGAAACCTTGGAATCTTTGTTTTCATTTTTTAAAGAAAAGTCACTAAAGTGTTATTTTCATTTTAAAAAAGTGATTAAAAAGTTTTTAAAGAAAAAAATAACTAAAAGTGACTCAAATGTGGCAGATCTGTTAATAGAAAATTCGAATCAAATTAAAAATTCAGAATTTAATTCTACCTCAAACATGTATTTTTTTTTGTTTATTAAATATTATACAAATCTAGAAAGTAAGGTGTCGGATTATGTTGCACGTAGAAAGTTTCACTTTGTGAATGTGAGAAATAATCTGCTATTTGTAATAATTTTATGTAAATTCAAAACAATTGTGACATTTATATTTAATTTACAGGAATATTTTTCGCTATAATTAGAGGAACTTCTTTAAATCATATACAATGTTCTCGAATCATATAAAATTTTCTGTAAAATCTATAAAAAATGTATCACTTAACCTTCCTGGAGAATAAACCTAGTTTTTTTTCTCTACAGAAAGATTAAGTACGTATGTAAATAAATGTACTAACAAGAGTTTTCCATACAAAATTTGTTTTATTTCATATCTTAAACCTTTTGGAAAGTAGAGGAATTGGTTTTAACTGATTTTTAAATTCAGTTTCTTGATATGCTACTTTCTAAAAATCATTTCAAATTCCCAAAAGTTGAATTTTTTGTATTAAAAATATTTTCGAAACTGGAAATTATATTTCACTTCAAGTAAAATAATAATGATTGTTGTCTTAATCTGTAAACTAAATTTTCTTCTATTCAACATAAATATATTTTTTTATAAGCCCATTACTATAGAAAGAAATATTTGTACATTAAAAATGGTTCCTGCTATGCTGAACATTAATACAAACTTTTATAATTAGATCGCCTCACATTTAAAAGTTAAAAATTAAAACATATAATACATGAATTATTATGAATATGTTTAAAATCAAACAATACATTGAAAGAATTACATTTTTTAAATTTATAATTTCACAATTAACAAGTGTGAAATTCGGCATTATAAAATCAGAGAAATCCGGGAATTAGCCTGGAATCTTGTGCATTTTGAAAAATACGGGAAAATAATGGAAATTCCTGAGCAAATCTGGGAAATATGTTGTCACTCATTTTCTGCGTGAAATTATTATTATCAAATTATACGATTCAATGGTAAAAGCGCGTGACGATTTGATCGTGGTCGATTCCTGAGTTTTGAATTATAAACTATTGGCATTGAAGCTTAAAATTGTTTTCATTTAGACGCTGAATACTTTACGCGTATAAAATGAAAGCTCTCAATATTATTCAATGGAATAATTTAAAATGAAGTGACAAATAAATCCACGTTTTTATTTTCCATTCTCTAAATGGAAGAATGAATCAATAAATTTTTAAATTTTGAAGCAATTTTTGATTAGAAACATTAAAACTTCAACATCTTTCAATTGATGGTTTAAAACCAAATTTTTAATTTAAAGTCGTTTGCAGTAAATAATTAGTCAGTTGTTATTTGTAAATTCAAAATTTCACTCGCAGCTTCAAAATTCAACAAAATGAAACAATTAAAATTCTTACCTTAAAAGGTTAAACTTTGCACTCAACGATTCAAGACTTTATATTTGAAACAATTCATTTACTTTCAAATTGTTTAATTTTTAATATTTGATTTATAATTGCTCATTTTGAATAAACAACCCAATACTGCTAAATATTTTTAAAATGACTTTTTTAATTAAAAAATATTTTCTAATTTGAGAGAATTTTCAAGTCTTTCGTAGATTTGGAGATATTTTAACGAATTTTCAGATTATTGTGGTGCTTTAGGGTCTTCGAGGAATTTTAGACAGCCTCAATCGCCTTTCCACTGTACTCTGTACCAAAAAAAAAGAAAAAGACACATGTCAAATCTCCAACTCTCAGTCTTAAATGTGGCGTCGTAGGATGAGGACAACCCCTCGATTTCGGAGAATTAAATACTAAATACCCAGTAAACCGCTCTATTTTTCTTGCGTGATCACTTTTAAATAATGATACAATAAAACTTTTCGTAAACGTTCTACTTAGTGCTTTACCTATTTCGAAATTTCAACCGAAAAATTAAGAAGAAGCTTCGAGGACAAACGGCGGAACCACAGTCAAATAATAAAGCTAATTCATAACTTTTATTGTTAAGAATAAATAAATTTCAAGATTAAAAATTTTGAAATTGAACTATTTTTAGTGCCCGCGGGGGAGGGGGGCATTAAACTAAAATACGTTAAAACACCTTATTCGTTCATTTTAGTTAAAATTTCAAACGAATTGAACCTCAGATTTTCAGGAAATATAGGATTCCATGAAATTTTTGCAGCACTCTATAACTCTTTATAAGAGGTTCCAGGGTATTTCAGAAAATTTTTAAAATGTATTAAAATAAATCTTGATTTGATAACTATTATTGTCAGGAATGAATGAATGTCCAGATTATAATTTTTGAAATTGAACTATTTTTTGTCTCCGCGGGGGGGGGGGGGGATTGTAATATTTATGTCATGAATTAAACTACGTTTGAACACTTTATATGTTCATTTAATTGAAATTTCAAACATTTAAATTGGAACTGAATCTCAGATTTGCAGGAAATATAGGATTCCATACAATCTTTGCAACACTCTATAACTCTGTCTAAGAGGTTCTAGGAAATTTCAGGAAAATTTTAAAATGTATTAAAATACTTCCTAATTTGATAACTATTATTGTCAGGAATAAATGAATTTCAAGATTATAAATTTTTGAAATTGAACTATTGTTCGTCTCCATGGGGGGGAGGGGGTGGACTATTTCTGTCATAAATTGATCTACGTTAGAACACTTCATCTGTTCATTTTAATTCAAAGTTCAAACATCTAAATCGGAACTGAATCTCAGATTCTCAAGAAATATAGGATTCCATGAAATTTCTGCAGCACTCTATAACACTTTATAAGAGGTTCCAGGTATTCCAGAAAATTTTTAAAATGTATTAAAATACTTCCTAATTTGATAACTATTATGGTCAGGAATAAATGAATTTCTAGATTATAAATTTTTGAAATTGAACTATTGTTCGTCTCCGCAGTGGGGGGGGGGGGGGGTAATTAAATTAAAATACGTTAAAACACCTTATTCGTTCATTTTAGTTGAAATTTCAAACGAATTGAACCTCAGATTTTCAGGAAATATAGGATTCCATAAAATTTTTGCAGCACTCTATAACTCTTTATAAGAGGTTCCTGGGTATTTCAGAACAATTTTAAAATGTATTAAAATACTTCATAATTTGATAACTATTACTGTCAGGAATAAATGAATGTCAACATTATAAATTTTAGAAATTGAACTATTTTTTGTCTCCGCGGGGGGGGGGGGGGGGTTGTACTATTTATGTCATACATTAAACTACGTTTAAACACTTTATCTGTTCATTTAATTGAAATTTCAAACATTTACATTGGAACTGAATCTCAGATTTTCAGGAAATATAGGATTCCATACAATCTTTGCAACACTCTATAACTCTGTCTAAGAGGTTCTAGGAAATTTCAGGAAAATTTTAAAATGTATTAAAATACTTCCTAATTTGATAACTATTATTGTCAGGAATAAATGAATTTCAAGATTATAAATTTTTGAAATTGAACTATTTTTCGTCTCCATGGGGGGGAGGGGGTGGACTATTTCTGTCATAAATAATCTACGTTAAAACACTTTATCTGTTAATCTTAATTGAAAGTTCAAACATTTAAATCGGAACTGAATCTCAGATTTTCAAGAAATGTAGGATTCCATGAAATTTCTGCAGCACTCTATAACACTTTATAAGAGGTTCCAGGTATTCCAGAAAATTTTCAAAATGTATTAAAATACTTCCTAATTTGATAACTATTATGGTCAGGAATAAATGAATTTCTAGATTATAAATTTTTGAAATTGAACTATTGTTCGTCTCCGCAGTGGGGGGGGGGGGGGGTAATTAAATTAAAATACGTTAAAACACCTTATTCGTTCATTTTAGTTGAAATTTCAAATGAATTGAACCTCAGATTTTCAGGAAATATAGGATTCCATAAAATTCTTGCAACACTCTATAACTCTTCATAAGAGGTTCCTGGGTATTTCAGAACGATTTTCAAATGAAATAAAATACTTCATCATTTGATAACTATCATTGTCAGGAATAAATGAATGTCAAGATTATAAATTTTTGAAATTGAACTATTTTTTGTCTCCGCGGGGGTGGGGGGATTGATCTATTTATGTCATAAATTAAACTAGGTGGAAACACTTTATCTGTTCATTTAATTGAAATTTCAAACATTTAAATTGGAACTGAATCTCTGATCTTCAAGAAATATAGGATTCCATGAAATTTTTGCAGCACTCTATAACTCTTTATAAGAGGTTCCAGGGTATTTCAGAAAAATTTTAAAATGTATTAAAATACTTCCTAATTTGATAACTATTATGGTCAGGAATAAATGAATTTCAAGATTATAAATTTTTGAAATTGAACT
>CAKNXH010060294.1:7608-24539 GCA_932178445.1 Andricus quercusramuli
GGAGATCATCATCGCAGCCTGAGAGTAGTCTCCAATGCATCCAGACCTACCAAATTCAAACCAAGTCAAGCCACGTATTGATTCGATGGATACGCCACAAACGTGCTTACGGCTCCGAGATCTGCATGATGCATCGGCAGATTCCGGTAAACGAACAAGACGTCGATCTGCAACGCATTGCATTGATTGCCCGTGAGAATGACCCAGTCCTACACTACCGACAGTCGGCTGTGACTTCAGCCCAAGTTCTTTTGAAAGATCGCTTTGTCGACGACATATTGACGGGACGCAATGACCTTCGAGAAGTGAAGAAGCTACAGAAGCAGCTTATCGGCGGATTTCTTCTCCACAAATGGATCTTTAATCGACCGAAGATACCAGAGGATTTACCAAAACAAGACCGTCTTCGCCCGACCTGACTTCAACTTTGCAGCGATGGCATTACTAACGGGCTCGGCGTTTGCTGGGATCCACAGGATGCTTGGTTTCGTCTGACTCCACCTGAGATTGACTCGCATAACTCGATGAAGCGCACCACTTTCCCCACGACTGCTTGATTTTTTTATCTTTGCGGTTGGATCGCGCCCGTCACTCTAATACGAAACCAAAGGTTAAAGGTTGTAATTGACATTAATAGACTTGCAACTCTCTCAAAGGTTTTTGTGGGTTTCCTTTGAGTTTAGCACGGCATAAGCTGGAGTTGCTAAGCAGGATGGGGCCCACGCACCAGAAAGTGCCTCTCATGATCGTCAAATCAGAATGAATGAGTGTTGTTAAACGCGGATAGCAGATAGTCGTTCAAGGAACGAGGCGGGCGGTATGTTTGGTTTTCAACTGATTTCCAGTAGAGGGCGCCACATGAGGGCCGTCGAGGTCCCTGTCATCGACTGCCGTGGGTCAACTCCGTTCAGTTACTCCTCCTGCTTCGCCCAGAACGGACGTGCGGTCGAACGGCGCGTGTGTGGCTACGCGGTAGGTCTCAGCCTGGCAGTTCAGTTCATCAGTTCCTCGTCGTCTGTCGCCCAGAGCGGACGTGTAGTCGAACGGTTCGAGTGTCGTAGGTTAGTGGAGTGAAGTGGAGTTCAGCAAATAAACCAGTTATCTCAACACCATTCAGCGTCCATTGCTTCTACGAGCTCCCGTCACCCCCTCCTTCCACGCAGAACTAAAGAGTGACATACGACCAGGCTGTGCATTCGCTGCGTTTTAACGACGTCGAGGATCATTGCGTACATTCGATGGTAACACACATCGAACGTCTACCTTCAAACTCGACAGTCGAAAAATCAGCTGAACTCGGTAGATGGTTTTCTGTAGTTCTCATATCTCCTAGCCAAACGTCCATGTGAATACGAGTACATGCATTAAAGTCGGATGCAGCCATGGATTATCACTGGTTATGATTAAATTCATACAGTGATTCTAAGCCCACATTGGCAAAGAAAAATTTTCACAGGCTCATGCTAAAGAACATAATGTTACTTTAGCAGGGAGGAGGACCCGTGTGTAGGCCTCTATTTGACCAAGGTTTTTAAATAAAAGGCATAGTACAAAAAGTTATACCGCAGTGCTACGGGGCTGAAACGAACCAGCCAAAAATGTCAACAATAATAGTAAACATGTTTCCTCGCTGAGAGATTCAGTTACTTGAAGTGTAGAATCTGCCTGTTTTGAAATGGATCCAGTAAACTTATGCCAGCACGGCATAAAACACAATCTCTGTCTCTTTCGATTAGCGCGTTTTAGTGCGAAAGAAAGAGACAGAGCATTGCGTTTTACGCCATTCGCAGCCAAATTCACGTCTATGTAGATACAGTGTATAGAATGTATATACAGTGCCAATACCAGTGCCGTATTTCCCGCGCGCTGTAGTGCGCATAATAATACTTTTTAAACGTTTTTCATAGTTTCCAAAGATATTCAAGGATTAAATATGATATTCCAAAAACTCGGAATTTCAAACTATAAGAACGAGATTAAAAGGGTCTTAGAAAAATACTCTGCAATAACTAAAAAATATATATATTGAACTATAGTTTATATAAAACGCCTTTTGTAATATTTTGTGCAATTTTCTCTTGATGGAAATTATTATGTTTTTCGCACACTCTCTGAAAAAAATTGTTTCCGTATATAATATAGTTTATGAGGTAAGAACTAAGTACTCATACAAAATATAGGTCATTCTTTGCGATTTTTTTGTCGAGAATATAACGGCACGTGTTTTAGGATATTCCGTATTAATATACATGTACGACGTGATTTTCTTATACAGAACACAGGTATCGTAGAAACACACGTGCATAGTGTAACTTTCGTAGATTTGCTTCTTCTGAGACAACTTACACCCTCAATCCTCGTCGCTCTTATTAATTCCGCCAATGATTTTCTACATAATCGCTTAACGGTCGCTGGCTATTTATTGACTAGCGGTGAGAGTAGTTAACTAATAAATACCAGAAGAAATACGATATTTCTGATAAGTTAAAAATCTACTTTCTCACTCCTTGAGCCACAAAAAAATACTAACTTTCCAAACTTATGATCTAATCGCTCTGTTATATTAAATATCGAATATCTTTAAAGTAGGGGTCGATAATTGGAAACTGGCCAACACATTTTTCCGGAACAGTGAATAAATCTCATTTTATTCCAATTTATTTCAATTCCATTATGTTTTAATTCAGTTTTTCAAGAATTGAGTACTGATTTATACGATGTATACATTTGAAATTGCGAATATACATTTAAAATAATTCGTAAAAATTCTAGACAAGTTTCTGGGTCAGTAAAACTTGAGTCATCAATTTTCAGGAACGGATCAAATAAATTCAGGCACGCAATTGGAAATGCATTACATTTAATGATTTGTCAACAGATCAATGTTTGAAGTCCTGAGAACTTCTCTCGAATGGTTACATCCAATTTTAAAATAGAAATGGTAATTCTATTGATCTGTGACTACTTTTTAATGTGAAACATGAAACGTTCTTCCGCGAAATTTATTTTTTTGAACAATTTTTTTAAATATACTGCAAGTTAAACTTGAATCCATTCACATAACATGATATTTCAAACTAGGATACAGTTCTAAACAAAGACTCGATTGTTAAGACAATAACTGGAGAGACGCGTTCGCATCTTGGAGACTCTCAGCATATAAAGTCCAACTTGAATTCGCTCAGTAATTCTAATTGTATGAGAGATGGACATCAGTCCCTGCTGTTATATTATAACACATCTTGAGCTATTTATATACATAGAAAAATGCAGGTGATACCTTTCTGTAAAAATACAATGAGTAACCTCACGCGATTTTGCGTGTAAACATGGAACATGGCAACGTCACACAGTTGGCAAAAAAAGTGCCTCTGAACAAATCAGTTCGATTTTTAATCAATTTACAAGTTTTTCAGGAATTAAAGCTAATTAAATAGTGCATAATTCTGTGGATTTTTAAGAAATGGGTTCAAAAATTTTTATATAAGAAAATATATCTTTTTTTGAAAGAGCATTATTTTGTTAAATAATTTATATTTATCTTGGTTGATTGTACACAATATGCAATGTTTATCAAATTTGTTTAATTAATGATCGAATAATGTTTATTTTTATCCAATTTCTAAATAAAGATAATTACACTTACATTTTTTTTCAAAAAAATATTAGTCTGAAGCCGCAAAAAGTAGAAATTTTAAAAAATAAACTTTTTCACTGAGTTATTAAAAATAAAAATAAAATTTTTATTCATTTATATAATTCGGCCGAGCGTTTCTTTTAGAGAGTTTTTTCACTAATTTTGATTATTTTGATATAAATATAAAAAAAGTTAAAGCCTATTTTCTAAAATTAGCTTCCACAGATCTTTGAACAATTTAATTATCTTTATTTAAAACAAAAAAATTGTAAATTACATCCAAATTGTGGGATGTAGACTGATTTGTTCGGGGCACTTTCTTCTTGTCCAACTGCGCGTCAGTGCGATTCTTAAACACTACAACAATGAACATTTATAAAGTCTTCAAATTAAAATAAAAAATAAAAAAGACTGCTGAATTAAATAAACTTTAATTGAATGGATAGAAAAGTTATCTAAAATTGGAAATTAATTTATCATTCTTCATCAACTGAGTATACGTCCTCCCCGTCGCGTCGCATCGCGTCATCTGTCTCCTTTTTCGAGGAAGGAACTGACTCCAACCGTCTATCTAGTTACAAACGTATACAATCTTACACAACTTTCGTGTTATTCGAAAAGCAATATCTCCTATCCTTACAACTACGTTTTTAATTAGTACTTACTTTACAATGTTAATAGTTAAGAGATTCGTATTGGCACTGTACTTTCGTCGTATGTCTTATTGCTCCTAGCAAAGAGTAAGGCAAAAATTAAAATATCAAAAAATAAAATGAAAATGAAAACTACAGGAAATGAAAAAAGAATAACTAAAAGAAAAATTAAATAAGTAGAAAAATTGAAGAAACAAAAAAATTAATGAAAAATAAAATATATGCAGATTGATTCCAGACGGAGCGGTACCACAAGAATCTCTTTTCCACCACTTTGGCTCAAAACTCTTTGTACAAAATTCCAATCGCTACGCGCTTCGAACTGATTGCTAGATTCTGCTGTTATATTAATTAGTATTCCTTTACTTCCGAAATTGATCCTGTAGTGATTCCAATCAATGCCAATAAACATAAAAATAATGCAATCAATATCCTATTCAGAAGTAATTTTTACAGTACAAATAAAACATCAAGTCTTTCGAATTATTTCAATCGCACTTTTGTAAAAAAATGTAACAATCTTTTCGCACGCTTAAACGATATAAATACAATTCTAGAGTTTTAAATACTAAAAGGGCTTCTTTGCTGCGAGGACGTGTTTGCCGCATTTTTAAGATCCTCAACGATTGGGAGTTGACAAATTTATCCCGGCATTCTTCAGATGGCTGATTAGAGGAATACGACGACGATAATAACTTAATAATAATCTATCGCCCTGCTGATTCGCTCTAATGTTTCGGTAATCGTAAGGTTTTTTGTTCGCTGGGCGAACGGTGAATCGTCTTTATATACATATATATATATATATATATATATATATATATATATATATATATATATACTTCAATTGAACATGATGTCATTTTTCGCAGATCCAAATACATAGTAGATTTCATATTTTTCGTAGGATCCTAAACCCCTCTATCTTTTTTTTAACGAAATTCTTGATTTACACTATATATTAGATATATCTATCCTGATGCTGAGGAAAAGTCCATTTTTTCGAAACCCAACTCGTTGCTGAGTCTATCTAAGATTTTTGCTTTTCAGTGAAACACATCTCCATCGTGATACCTGTGTTGGCACTGCTCCGACGAAATCTGCACGAGTCGTTGTTTTCTCGTGGCTTGCGTCTGCCTAGATGTCTCTCGACCCATTTTAGCATTGTTAAAACCGAATCTGTACTGGGCAAACGTCGCTCTGCGGATGTGCGAATAATATGAGAGGAAGCCACACGGAATGTTGCTGCCATTCCTTTTAATGCCTGAGAAAAAATTGAATAATGTTAAAGTTCCGTTCGAGTCAATTCTCCAAATTTAGAATTCAGAAATTTACAAATTAAAGTTTCAAAAAATGTTCACTAAAACTAAAGATGCTTGAACCATCCACCTTTCCCTGATTCTGTTTTAGAAATATCTTCCAAGTATTTTAATCCAAAGATGAAAAAAATCGATTTGACCCAGTTTAAAAATGAAAGTGTCATGATCTTCATATCCTTAACTTGACAGCTGACAATGTGTCTAAGTGAAAATTAGCCAGACATTCAAAAGCTTTTAAAATTTCTAAAGACCGACCAAAATTAACTATTAGTACTAAAAGTGGTGGTTCAGGCTAAGTGAGATATAGGGTCATCTTTAACTTTTTTCTCTATTCTGCTATTTTGCTCTCCGCGCTGCAACTTAAATATTTTTTGCAAAACCTGCCCAGAAAGTATAGGCCTTTCCATGCCTCTGGATGGTGCACAAAGTGCTTCACTCTGGCGGACTGTGCGAGCATAAAATTGGTGCATGCTCACTTTAAAATACATAGTTGTTTTGCACAGCCTGCGTAAAATAACGCATATGCAGTTTAGAGATAAGGAACTTTGCGCACCGGTAGAATTATGCACAAAGTATTTCAATTGTTTTAGAATCACACTGCTCTCGTGGGATAGTCTCCCTTGAATTAAGACCTTCCAGGAATTTCCGCTCGGCGGAGTTTCGCAGTACCATTGGGCCAGGTCCATTCAGGCCAACCCAGAAACCAGCCCTATTTCGCGAGAGCAGTGTACTTTGAACATTTATTGAGGGTGGATCAAGAATATATCGCAGGGAGCTAGTGATAGAAAGAGATGAGTAATGAGAAAGGGAACTGGAAAGGAGGAAAGGCGTGAAAAGAGTGGACAGTAAATAGTTCAAAAAGATTTTGCCAGAAGAGAAATATTTTCGAAAAGGTTTAACAAGTGGTTCCTAACTACTAGCAACAAAAACATCTAGTATGCAGATCCGGCAGATTTTGCAACAGAAATGATGAACAAATTTGACTAAAAACCACCATACGGGATCAGAAAGTTAATGAAAAAATGGTAAAAAGCCGTTGACTAATATTCTCGGACGGTTGTTGCAAAAAATAACGTTAAATGCACGTGCGCACAGGCAATTGCTACTCGCATGATTGCAGAATTTTGCATTCAGTTCTTCACACTCGTCGGCAAAAATCTATTTTACGTACTTGTATCACAAATGGCTATTACTCACCCGCATCGCGTCTTCGTCCGTAACATCATCTCCTACATAAATGATTCTGATTCTTTCGCTCCAATCGAGTCCGAAAGCAGTTCGAAGGATGTAGATAGAGGCTCTCCCTTTATTCCATTCAACCGGCGGTTTAGCTTCAATTGCACAGTGTGCAGAACAAGCCTTGAACCCAACGCTCTCAATCAATCTTTTCGCGTGTTCAATCATTTTAGGTCGACCTTCCATTGGAGTCTCACGGTAGTGGAAAGTCAGCAAAGCTCCTTTGTTCTCCACCCAAGCACCGTCCTTACACAACTAAATTAATTGCAAAATATATCAAATTATTTTTCTGCAAAACTCGATGATATAACGCGGATAAATAGTAACTCAAAATTCTTCTAGGGTTCTACTCCTATTTTTTGCATCCCTCACTTTCTCATTTCTAAGTATATTCTTGATTCTTCGTATATTTTGTAGAGGGGGGGAGGGGGGACTAAAAGAAGTTTGCAGGTCGAAATTCAATACGTGAACTCAAATGGAAATACAATTTCTATCAGATCAAATTATTGGATAATAAACCCAGATAAAATGACAATCTCCAAGTGTTTGCATTAAATCTAAAAATACCAGGTATAACAGCGAAATAGGCTCTGCAGAGGCTTCCTTATCATTTTAACGAAAAAAATTCAACAGTCTTTTAAATAGGTATAAAACAAGTCTGATACATATTTCGGATTGAGTCCCGATTTTCGTTTCGACGAAAAAAATTATTGGTGCAAACCTGTATTTACGCTCTACGAAAAGATACAAGTTTAAGCGTTCAGTGAAGCCTACCTGATCTTGAAGAGCTTGCATCAATCCAGCAACCTTGCCCTCATACTCGGCAGGCATAGGATGAACGAATTTGCTTCCATCGGGGTGTAAAATTTCAAGCCCATGATTACCAGCATAAGTTATTCCATCGATGCCCACCATGGATTTGACGTTATTCACATTCCTGCCCGATATAATCGCGATATAAACGTCAGACATGTTCGACAATCTCTGCAATACATTTTTTGTTTCCAGTGGTAGAGTAGCCAAGTCCGGATGTGTCGCAATTGGGGCGAGCGTCCCATCGTAGTCCAACAGGAGAGCTAACTTGTGGTCATCGCCAATGTACCTGGGGGACATGCGCCATCATTTGATCGTTACCCGGCTTTCATCATGAGTTAGGTCGCAATCGCTCGCGCGGGGCCCGCCTGCTCCCAAAAGCTTTTTTCTCTATTTATCAGTTTTCCCCATAAATCCAAATTAAACTATTTCCCGGTTAAAGGAAATAATTTCAAATTAAATTTGTTCGAAGATTTCCAAATTAAACTATTTGGAGTAGTTGCACTACGTCCAAACTATTAAACTATTCCAAGGTCTTTCGATAAAAAGACAATGATACTCGGAAATTTTCGCTTCCTAATGGCTCCCATAAGACTCCAGCTACCAAGCTTCCAAATTTAATATACCTTACATTCATGCTGAATAATGGCTGCACCCACGAGGCGACGTACCCAAACTCATGCTTATAATTTATATGAATATCTAAAAATATTCAGTGATGTTACAAGCTTGAAATGATTTTCCCTAAAACGAAATTGGATGTCCGTTTAATTATATGTTCTCCTGTTAATATGCCGCAGTAGCGCATGCGCTGGTCGGGCCCAGACATGCACATTCCTTAACTCAGATGGTACCTACTTGCTCAAATAATCATCAAAATCGTCCATTGTGACTGGCTGCATAGTCGTGGCTCCCACAGAATCACGTTCTTCGAGTGAACCCATCACTTGGAGGAAGGATTTCATCCAGTAATTCACGTCGTACATTTTCTCGCGACGACGCAAGTGATTCATTCTCAAAGTTCTCTCATCTTCAGGCATCGTGAGAGCTCTAAAATATTTTACAATTCTGTAGATGATTAGGTGCAACTGGCAATATTGTGTTACATATGATTTTGTACATTCAGATTGAAGGGTCGTCCTTTACTGAATCGGAAAAATATGTTCCTTGTGGTACTCCAAACAATTTTTGAAGAATTCTTCAGAAGAATTTTACACAGTTGCTTTTTAGGGTAAACTTTCCTTAAACAATTGATGGAGACTTCGCAATTATTACATATGTAATCATTTTGTTAACCAAAAAACTCCCATTTTTGTATTTTCATCGTCCTTCGTTTTCAGGTATAAGCTAGAGATGATAAACATACGAAAAAGGGAGTTTTTTAAACAAAATTATTCATATATTATTTGCGAAGCGTTAATCAATTCCATAGAGAAAGTAAATGAATAGGCTATAAAATAATTGGGGACCAATTTTTTTTTAATTGTGAAAAATTAAGGAGGCGAGATTTGAGGTCTCAACCTTCCACCTATTAGTTAAAATCGTTACCGGTGGGCTACGAGGGCTGTTGAAAGACGTCAAAATTCTTAAGTCGCACGAATTTCAGAAAAATTACAGGCGGAGGTGAAAGTGAATGTGAATACGATTGTGAAAATACATAATTGCCCCCCAGTCAAGTCCCATTTAAAATTTCCCGAATCGATTACGACCAAAACTTTTTTTAAAGGTGAGGAATATATCTGCTCTCTTAAAATGAACCAGTGAAATATCAGTGGTTGAAAAAGCGAGAAGTGTGTCACTGGCAATCAGTGAGATTTCACTGATTCCCTCTGTGGAATTCTGTCACTGGTATAATCAGTGAGGTTCACTGGGTAATCAGTACCAGTAGTCAGTCGCACGCGTTGTCGTCCGTCAGCTGGTTAGATGTGACACTTATCCATTTATCACTTTTGTGCTGAACTTTGCAAAATTATCTTTTAAAAACAGCACTTTACCCTGACAAAAATAAATGAGAGCCTGACTGCAATATAATAGGATATAATAAATTTCGTCCAACTGTGGGAAGGCCCGTCATTCCGTCAACGCGTCGCGTCGCTCAAAGTTAAACCCAAGCAGCCAGGGGTCTTCCCACTTCAAAACGAAAAATATTATGTACCTTGCTTATTGCAGCCAGGCCACAAATATTTTCAACACAAACACTAGTACACAATAAAGTTCGTTTTCACTCGCGCGAAATGCGAGGCGAAATGAAAAGATACGACTGATCACTGATCACTGTTTGAACCTATCATTTGACGTCCCTGATATATTTCAGTAACTGTTTTAGGAAAGTCACTTAGTGGTTCACCCAGTAAAAATCGGAAAATCACTGGTTCACCAGTGACAATTTCACTGGTTCAGTTCACGAGAGTGGAGTAGCTTCATGTACATAACTCTATACTGATAACCTGGTATCATTCCATTTGGACCTAATTAATTAGTACCTGTGAATGACTTCCGCAGCTTCATCAATTTCATAAGGATTGCAAATCAGGGCTTCGTGCATCATCTCGCCAGCTCCCGCGAAAGGAGAAACGATGAGGACACCTGGTGGTTTGTTAATCTGACAAGCGACAAACTCTTTGGCGACTAAATTCATTCCATCCCTTAAAGGAGTGACCAAAGCTACAGCAGCATCTCGATAAAAGGCTGCTAGCTCGTCCTGACTTACACAACCATAGATGTAGCGAATTGGAGACCAATTGGGAGTTGTGAAGCGACCATTAATACAACCTATTAACTGGTCCATTTCCAATTTCAGATCCTGGTATTCGCGGACGTCTGTTCTAGATGGCACAGCGATTTGCAACATCGTAACCTGGGCAGATATTTTTGGAATTGATGAGAAGATTGGGTATAATTTGACATTAGTCAATGAAAAACTGGGTTATAATCTATTATTGATCTGATAAAGTGAAAAAAATAGTTGAGTAGTGTATTTACCTCTTCTCGATGTTCTGGATGTTTTTCCAACAGCATTTCGAATGCCTTCAATCTGTGAACAAGGCCCTTGGTGTAATCGAGCCGATCCACTCCGAGAACTATCTTCTGATTCGTGAGCATAACCTTGGGTGCAGTTTCAGCTAATGAAACGAATCTGTCGAATGGAATGCCAATAGGAAGTGGTCGAACTCGAACTGTACGACCTCCATGTTCAACGAGAAGATTTTTGCGATCCACCCTGCAGCCTAAGCTTCTCTGACAGCAGTCGACAAAGTTTAGACAGTAGTCTTGAATGTGGAACCCAACCATATCACAACCTAGAATTACTCAAGTTTATTCAAAGTTGCATGTTAGAGCTTACAGTCGAATAACAAATTAACCCTTCTGTGCGTACCCAGCGTTTACCACGTTTATATGCACCAAGTGTACGCGGGTACCCACCTCTAGGTTAAACTATTTTTTGGTTGCGGATGTGAACGGAATCATCCAAAATCGATTTAATTTATGAAATAAACATAAATGAAAAGTATTTGAGCTATTTCTAAGTCTTGCAGCACAGTTAAGTTCGGTGTGCAGGAGGCTAGCCGTTTTTGTTCACCCACGTTTGGGGCGCCCGCCCAATAAAAAATTCGTTGACTTGGTTTCGACTTGAATTGCCCTTAATCAAGACATGTCGAAGTCGAAAAGTTCGACTTCAACATGTCTCATTTTTGAGACAGAGCCATACTTCAATTTATGTCTTGGAGACAAGTTTCTATGCCTTGAAGACATATATTTATATTTTGAGTCGAATTTGTATGACTCCAAGACTCCCTGATAAAAAGGGCCATTCCGACTGTCATAAAAGCTAATATTTGTCAATAGTGAAGTAATTTGGTATATTTTTACACAATATATGTATTGCATCAATTTATTCACGGATTTTCATTTGTATTATACTTGTTCCGCGAAAATACCGAAAATGTTGTTTGTTTTCACGTCTTTCTCACGGCTTAGGAAATCCTTATGCAAAATTACAATTTTAATTTGTTTGAAGAAAATTGTTCAGGGTTGTTGTCGTTCAAACCCACAGATTCTGAATTTTTGTTTTAAAAATAAGTAATTTAATAATTAAAATTTTTTCATTGATCAATTTTAATCCTCCGCATCTGTTAACAGTCTCATTTCTAAGTCCAAAAAGGTTCGTCTTGAGACAAGTTTGTGCCGACTTGAAATCACCTTGCTAAGACCATAAAAGTGATACATCATCTGATGTCTCGTCTCCCCGGTAACGAGGCTTGAATGAAATAAGATTTAAAATGTCTGATTGTAACGTAAAAGCAGAGGCAATTCTATTATTTTTAATACCTGATTTTCCCTTTAGGCTTCAGTGTACAAAAATAGAATAGGTTATCTCAAAAATGTAATTTCCGACCATTCATATAGTGTTAATGACATCTCTCTGGTACTCCGCAAAGCAGGTTAGATTTGGAATGTATTTAACTCACTCTAATTCCTTCAAGAAATGTGTGCATAAAATTGTTTGAATTATCCATTTTGGAATATAAGTTAGGAAGGGTCTATTTAAATGAATTCACGTTTGCACTTCGGAGAGATCAAGTGATTTCAATTCAAGAAATTTACATTGGATTTATATGTGATGTATTATCCTCAATTTCAATATAATGAACTGAGTTGAGTGTAATACATTTTATGATGCCTAAGTTTCAAATATAATTTATGTGTTTGAAAAAAATTATTTATCTTGAATAAAGTGAAAATTTGAATCCATTGTAGATGAAATACATTTTAATATGACTTTAATTATTGCACATGCATAGTAATGGTAAATAATTTACTAATTGTGAATAAATTGTATGTGAATTCGATTGATTTAGAGAAAGACAGAAAATTATAGTTTGCACAGTATTGACAGGAATAGCAGTTGCTGCTTTCTAATACTGTTTCTGATATAAGAGAACGAAGGGAAAATCAGGTATTCGCAGGAATTGCACATTTCAATCCTATTCTATTCAAGCCTTCTTACCTGGTCAGTTTTAAGACGCAGTCAGACATCGATGTCTTGGAGATGAACTCAAGACATCACCAAGTGTCGAAGCATTTTTACTCGGGCGGCGCTTGCAGTAAATTCATTTAACTCATCCCTAAAATTAATGTAATTTTCCTGGAGTAACCTGTGTTGTCCCATTCAAACATTCATTTATAATAAACTTACTTCCAGGTGACTGAATCCTTAGAGAACTAGTGGGTACCCGGGTACAAGCAATTATCTTAAGAATCGTGACAAAAATCTTACCTAACATGCCCTGAAGAATTTCGTCAGCCCAGGGAAAAAGTCTAAAGATATCCCATGGAGGAAAGGGAATGTGAAGGAAAAATCCCAACTTTAATTTGAGGTTTTTGTCATCTGCCGCTTGACGTATCCAGTTCGCTGCCAACATCAGGTGGTAATCGTGAACCCAAACGAGAGGTGTTCCACTTCCCTGTCCAGCTTGCTCTTCGTGAATGAGCTCCAGAGCCTGAACCTGTAAAAATTGGGAACAAGGGGTTTTTTTTTCGTTCGAAATAACTATAAACTGCAAACAAGGTATTAAATTCACCATCAAGCTAGTCTAAAGAAAAATGCAAAAATGAGAGCTTCTGAGGAAAGATTGATATTTTAAAAATTTCTTACGGTTCTGGCAGCAAATTCTTCATTGACTCTGCTGTAAGCTCGCCAATGATCTGCGATAAATGTTGCTCTGTCTGGCATGGAGTGAAACAAAGGCCAAAAGGTCCCATTGCAACAGCCATTGTAGTAAGAGTCAAAAACTCCAGGTTCTACATGCACTGCAACCACCTGAAATAGAAAATTATATATATATAACAATGGGAACAATAAATGTATTAACAAAGAACAATAACAGTGGAAACAGCAAGGACAACACAAAACATAGTTGAAGTAAGTGCAGTTCAAAATAATCGAACGAGCAGGGCTCCCGACAATGGGTCGGACAACAATGACGACTACCGTAGAGTCAGGGATCCAATCAAGACAGAGTCAATGCAATTGTCCGGCAGAATCTCATCACTTTTGAGTGGACGGATCGACTTAGTTACGTTCTGCTAGAGAGCAATGATGCCAGTATTTCCCCCGAACGAAAAGGTTACATGGCGCGACTGCATACTCTGTGGTGCCAGAAACAACCAGAGCTCTCGCATTTTTCACATAAACGTCTGCGAAACCGTGCCACGGAACCGAAAATTATGCAACCCGTCTTACACGCCAATGCTACCCTCATGGCCGTGTATAGCGGATTGCATACTTTTTGGTAAGCCCCGGCGTGGACACCCTGTGTAACCCCTTTTCCAGAGTGAGCACTCTGTATAAGCGGAGCGCCTACTCAACCGCAGCCAGATCAAGCCGGAAAAAGAAAAAAAGAGAGGTGACACTGAGACCAACCGCGAACAGGCATCCAATAGAGGAAGAACGATGCTTCAGGACCCGGAGAAGCATCACCATTCAGGTTTCTCCCAAGCCCAAAGATCTGGCTGAACTGGATGACGAGCTTCGTGGAGATTTTTCCAAAGAATCGGACCTCTGGACTATCAATTCTGGTGTGTACAATGCAGGGAGAGCTTTGGAAGATGCCGGTTTTGCACTGCCAAGATCCGACAGTTCACGCACGAACTGCGGATCCGTCATCAAACAATCAACAAGTCAAAGCTACTGACCATCAGGCAGCATATTATTAACAGAATACCAGTACTATCTAACGCTAGGAGAAGTCTAGAGCGGAAAGAGAGGTGGGTCAGAGAAAATCAACAGTTTTTGTCTGACCCATTTCGACTCTTCCAAGACCCTCCAGTTACTGTCGATCATCCGCCCAAACCAGAAAAGGTCGAAGCATTTTGGAGAGAAGTCTACGAAGTCCAAAATCCACTTGAAGAAGGCTTGAAGAACATAAATAGCTTCAAGAAGCTGTGCAATGCCTTCATAACACCAGAGGAGGAATGCCCAACTATCACTACCAAGGAGGTGAAAAATGTATTAAGAGGCATGAAGAACTATTCCGCTCCGGGACCAGATCGTATCAAGACCTTCTGGTGGAAGAAGTTTCCTTCAATCCACCAGCATCTGTCCCGAATTTTCGCCTCATATCTAAAGTCAGAAGAGCCTATTCCGGAGTGGATGGTGGAAATGTGCACAGCACTCCTGCCGAAGACAAGACAACTTAGCTGACCCTAGCAGAATGTCGGGAAAACCTGCTCATTGATACATGTGTCTGTAAAGACGCAGCATCCTATCAGCGATTTCTATCGATGGCCTGGATTGATTACCGGAAAGCTTTCGATTCAACCTTCCATAGACTTATCATCTGTCTGTTAGAAAGCTTGAAGGTTCATCCACACATCGTGAAATGCACAGAGAGATTAATGCCGCTTGGGAAAACCAGATTTACTATCTCATCTCGAAAACATCGTGTAATCACCAACAGTGTCACCTTTCAAAAAGGTGTGTTTCAGCGCGACTTCATCAGCCCTCTCCTCTTTTGCCTCACATTATTGCCACTATCTTTCGCACTTCGCCGTTCCGAAGGTTACCTCTGCGGCACACCTGGAAACCGAAAGCATAAGGTCACTCATGTATTTTACATAGATGATCTTAAGATCTATGCCATGGAGTTCGGGTTAGAGAAATAAGCCAAGGTTAATTTGAAGGAAGGAGAACCTAATAGCATCCCCGCAAATCCTAAACTCGTTAACAGAAGCGCTATACGACATCTTGGCGCTGGAGAGACCTATACATACCTGGACGTGCTCCAGAGCCGCATTCAGGACGCGACGTCTATAAAGGATACTCTCCGATGCAGATACAAAAGTCTCATTTGACAGATATCGTCATCCAAACTGTCGGCGAGGAACAAAGTATCTGCGACGAACATGCTTGCCGTCCCAGTAGTACTCTATTTATTTGGAGTAGTTCCATGAACGAAGGACGAGCTTGGATCCCTCGATATCGGGTCCCGAAAGGTTATGCACATGAACAAAAGCATTCACCTTAAGTCTTCTGTTTCGCGACTTTATATCTCACGGCGTCAAGGTGGTCGCAGACTACTGCATCTTAAATGTCTTTACAACATGATTATTATGGGTATAGCACATATAGTCGCAAATAGACAAGACCCTCTCCTTAAAATGGTCAGGAAACACGAAGAAGTGGGCAAAGGGCGTTTCTGTACGAAGCAGCGGAGGAAGCTGCTGAAACACTCGGCCTTGACTTCAATATCAGAGGTGAGCAAAATGCATCAAATCTTATCCATCTGGAATACTCACTCCTGATGCCCAAATTAAAAAAGCACAGGAGGGAAACTTCCGCGAACAGCTCCTTAATAAGAGGATGCACGGCATCTTCCACAGAAATGTGGAAGAACAGTCGATGTCGTATAAGCTAACGTTTGCTTTCCTTATATCACCCGGATTGAAGTCGGGCACGGAGGACTTCATTTTGACATGTCAAGATGGTGTCATTTCCACTCTAGCATACCGTCGCCACATTTTGAGCCAAGACATTCCCGATGATAGCTGCAGAGCGCGTCATGCACACCCCGAACATCTGAGACACATACTACCCAGTTGTCCAACTCATGCGGGAACAACCTAAATCCAAAGGCACAGTGCGGAACTAAGAGTGCTTTATTACCATCTCTGTCACTCTTACGGCATTAGCCCAAATACATTTCCGCTAAACGCTCCTAGAGCAATAGAGTCAATTGTCGAAAATACGAAGTGCCGCATATACTAGAACTTCATATTCTCGACAATTGTTTCTGTTGCGCACTCGAGGCCTGACATAGTTCACCTTTACTTCGAGAAACGTACAATGTTCGTTATCGAATTTTCGGCACCAGCTGACAAAAACGTCACAGCCAAGGAGAAAGAAAAGAAAGAGAGGTGTAAAGACCTTATAAGGAAGTTGCGACGGTTATACCCGGAATATTCTGTTAAGCTCATCGTCTTAATGATCGGCCCTCTTGGAGGTGCCAAGGTTTCACTGGTTAATAGCCTGAAAAGCATCTCTGTGTGTCAACAAAATGCTGAGACACTGGCGGGGAAAATGCAGAATGCGGTCGTCCTTCGGTCGCTCTGTGTCTTCAGGGCGCACGAGACTTTTGCCGGATCATCGTATTGAATTCGTCGCAGACTTTAACTACCTATCTCACGGTCGTGAGACGTGGTTACAGCTGGAAATTTAACGCGGTTTCGCTGGAAGCGAGTGCATTTTTTCAGATTAGCACCCGCTCCCGGCGA
>CAKNXH010060294.1:24639-39832 GCA_932178445.1 Andricus quercusramuli
ATAATTAAAAACAAAGTTAAACAACCACCGCAGGGTACCACTAAGAGCAACTGCCATCTTGAAAAAATGTCAATGGCCCCCAGTAGAACCGCGGTAAAATACACCTATGGCCACGTCTCACATCCGTGAGATGGGTGGTCACAGGGCACGACGAAATCACAACGACAGGCCGGCGAAACCCTCGTGTGTCTTGAGGACACGAAGCGACCCAAGGATGACAGCTTTCTGCATCCATCTCGCAAGAGCCTTGGCATATTTTTGGCACGCGGGTATGGCTTTAAGGTTACGAACCAGCGATAATTTCACACCTCCGAGAGCACCTATCACAAGAACAATCACTCGTACCGAATATTTTGGGTACAGTCGAAGCAGCTCTCTTTTAAGGTCTTGATATCTCTCCTCTTTTTCTTTCTCCTTTGCAGTGATGTTGTATTCGGATGGAGCCGAGAATTCGATCACGAATATAGTTCGTTTCTCGAAGTCTTGGAGAACAATGTCAGGCCTCGAGTGCGCAACGGAGACTGCTGCCCGAAAATCGTAGTTCCAGAAAATCTGGCACTTCTCGTTTCGGACAATTGACTCTATATCCCTTGGAGCGTTCGGCAGGGCAGGGTCGCGACCAACACCGTAAGAGCGACAAAGGTGGTAATACAGTACTCTTAGGGCCGCATTATGTCTACAGATATACGTTGTTCCTGCGTGGGTCGGACACCCCGATAGTATGTGTTCTAGGTACTCAGCGTGTGTATGACACGCTCTGCACCAATCACTGCCAACTTCTTGACATAACATGTGGTCACGGTATGCTAAGTTGGAAGGAACACCGTCCTGGCATGCAAAAATAAAACCCTCTGTACCTGAATCGAGTCCTGATGATTTGAGGAAAGCAAAAAATTGCTCCTTCGAGGACTTTTTTTCTACATTTCTGTGAAAATTCCCGTACATATGCTTGTCGAGTAGCTCATGGTGACATTTTTCAGCCTCTGCTTTCTTTACTTCGGCTTTTAGACGTGAAGCATCTAGATGGAGTAATGCACATTCCTCACTTCTGATGTTAAAACTCAGGCCAAGGGTCTCGGCCGCTTGCTCCGCGGCTTTGTAAAGGAACGCTCCTTCGCCAATCATCTCGTGGCTCCTGACCATCTTTAGGAGAGGATCTCTGCCATTCGCAACGATGTAAGCTGTACTTAGAAGAATTCGGATATGAAGACACTGAAAATTCAAAAGCCCGCATCCGCATTGACGGCGTGAAATGTATAATCGCGGAACTGACGAATTGATATGCAAGCTTTTGTGCATATGCATGATCTTACGTGTGGTGACATCAAGGGCCTTGAGCTCGTTCTTCGTCCATTGAACCACCCCAAACGAGTAGAGTAGAACCGGGACGGCAAGCATGTTAGTCGCAGATACCTCGTTCAACGCCGACAGATTGGAAGACCAAATCTGTCGAAGAAGATTCTTGTATCTGCTTCGGAGAGACTCCTTCACTGATATTACGTCCTGAATGAGGCTTTGAAGCACGCCCAGGTATGTATAGGTCTCTCCAGTATTCAGATGTCAAATAACACTTATATCCACAAGCTCAGGGTCCTTGGGAACGGCAGTAATCTTTCCTTTCTTCAAATGAATTTTGGCACACTTGTCCAAACCAAAGTGCATCCCAATCTCTCCTATGTAGTTCTTGACGATATTTAGGGCAGTTTGAATTTTGCTTTTACCAGAGGCATAGATCTTCAGGTCATCCATGTAAAATACATGAGTGACCATATGCTCGCGCTGATTAGTGTCGCCACGGAGGTATCCAGGAGAATTTCGTAGTGCGAGAGATAGAGGCAGAAGTGTAATGCAAAATAGCAAAGAACTCATGGTATCACCTTGAAAGACGACCCTCTGGAAGGTTTCGTTGTTCGTGGTCAGCCGATACTTCCTAGATGAGATGGAAAATCTAGTTTTCCAGAGGCATCAATCTCTCTATGCATCTCACTATGTTGGATATACCTTCAAGCTTTTCAACAGACAGATGATAAGTCTATAAGAGGTTGAATCGAAAGCTTTCCGGTAGTCAATCGAGGCCATTGACAGGACGCGCTGGTGGGCTGCAGCGTCTTTACAGGCTCAATTCGTCGAACAATCCTGTTGTTTAGGACAGCTGTCAAGATCTTATACAGTGTGTTCAAACAAGTTAATGGCCTGTTACTCTCTGGTCTGGACAAGCTGCCTTTTTCTGGCAGGAGTATAGTGCGTCCTAACACCAACCACTGCGGAATGGGCGTCTCCGACTTTAAATACATATGAGGTGAATATGCGGGCCAAATGTTGGTGTATAAAAGTAAACTTCTTCCACCTCTCCGAAGAGTCTCTACCTCCTTGGGCTTGGGTGGATTTTTTACAGAATTAGGGAGATCGCTGAAGAGGCGCGATGGGTCAGCGAGCAACTGTTGATTCTCTCTGATTCATCTCTCCCTCTCCTGTATTCTCCTCCTGGCGTCAGATAACAGCCGTATTTTGTCAACAATATGCTGCTTGATTGTCAGCAGCCTTGACTTGTTTAGTGTGTGATTCAAGATCCTTAGTTCTTGGGCGAACTTCCGAACCGTTTCCGTAAACGGTCTACCAGCTGTTATGTAGTCAATCACACATTGAACACGGTACTCAACCAGGTTCCATTCGGCTTTCGGCACGGTTCTTTCGCCTTCGCTTAGGGGTTATTCCTTCGGGACCACCCCTGGACAATTGTCCGCGACTGCTTATTAATTATTGTAACCATATTGAGCAAAAACCCTTGGTATATACAGGGTGTCCCAGTGCTCAAAAAACATATTTGTAGTTTTGAATTCTAACAAAAAAATGGCGTCGAAAATAATTATAAAAAAATTGTTCTAAAGTTAATAATTACCGATTTATTAACAATTGAAGATTAACCAATCAGAGGCACGCGTTAGAAGGTCGACAGTCCATGTGCCATCGACAAGAGTATGTGCATAAGCAAGTTCATTTCGTATAATTTCTCCTCTGATCGCTTTTGCAGTAGGTTGTGACTCTGGTGCAACTTCACACGTCAACGAGATACAAAAATGGAAAAAGATATTTTCCACAATCAACAAAATTCGACAACATTCTCATGAATTCTGTATATTCCCTTGAAATTTGTAGAATTTTCGAGTACTCAGTGGAATTCTCGTGAATTCTCTTGAGTTTAGCGGAATTGTTTTAGAAACAGCTAAATTCTCTCTAACTTTGTAAAATTCGTTTGATTTTAGAAGAATTGTTTTAAATTCAGCGAAATTCTCTTGAATCTCCTTACATTTATCATAATCCTCTGGAAACCTGTAAAAATATCTCGTTAATTCAGTAGAATTCTCTTCAATTATGTAGAATTCTCTTGAATTGTGTATAATTCTTTTAAATTCAGTAGAGTTCTCCTATGTTTGGTAGAAATTCTCTTGAGTTTCGTCAAATTATCCTGTTTTCTTTCAAATTCAGCAGAATATTCTGGAAATCAGCAAAATTCTTTCGAATTTAAAAGAATTCTCCAGAGTTAGGCAGAATTCCCTTGAATTAATCATAGATCTTCAGAATTCTGTATAAATATCTCATGAATACCGTAGAATTCTCTTTATTTATGCATTCCCTTAAAATCTGTATAACTCTCTTGAAGTCCGCAGAATTCTCCTCAATTCAGTAGAATTCTCTTACGTTTGGCAGAGTTCTCTTGAATTTAGCAGAATTCTCTTGCGTTCAACAGAATTCTCGTGCAATCTGCAGAATTATCTTGAATTCTGAAAAATCCTCTTAATTTCTGCAAAATTCCCTTGAACACTTTTGCACTCAGTACAAAATTTAAAAAACTTCTAAATTCATTAGAATAAGCTTTGATTTATTTTAAATTCATTAGGCTTAGTGTGTTGGGTGAACAGTTTAAATTTATCAATTTTTAGCAGTTTAAGTTGAAGGAAGCTCAGACGGGGTTCGATGAAAGTACCAGAGGTGCTTTTTGATGCTGTATAATATTATTTTAGGAACTAAGGTATCTGCTAGAGCCATGGAAAGGTGTCTGAAGTAACAATTTTTAGTTTGGAATTATTTTTGCTGCTTTACTTAGATGCAACTTAGACGGGGTTCGTTAAATGTACTGGGGGTGGTTTTTTGGGCTGTCTAATATTATTTGAGGGAAGAAGATATCAACAAGGATATTGGGAAAGTGTATGCGGTTACTATTTTCAATTTGAAATTTTGTTGGCTGCTTAAGTCGAAGGTAACTAAAACGGGGTTTGTTGAATATACTAGGAGTCGTTTTTTTTGAGTTGCTAAATATTATAGTAGGGATGGATATACCTAAAAAAGTCTTGGAAAAGTGTGCAGGGTGATTATTTATAATTAAAAAGTTTTCTGACTACTTTAGCCGAAGTCAATTGCGACTGGGTTCGCTAAATGTCCGCTGAGACGCGATTCGTTAAATGTAGTAGGGGTAGTTTTTTTAAGTCTGTGTAATAATATTGTAGGGATGGGGATATCAGCATGAGTGTTGGAGAAGTGCGTGGGGTGATTATTTTAAATTTTGAATTCTTTGATAGTTTAACTTGAAGTCAGCTGAGATGGGGTTCGTTGAATGTACTGGGTGTGGTTTGTTGGGGCTGTCTAATGCTATTGTAGGTTTCTATGGTGTCTATTTTTGGTTTAAGATTTTTTTGGTTGTGTTTGTAAGTCCCGAAAAAGTTTTTAGTAAGCTATAAAGTAGTTTAGAGCTATGATATACGTTTTTTTCAACCTACTCCCTCAGGTTTTTTTTTTTTTTGATTTCGTAAAATAAATGTGAAGGTTTTTGGAAAAACACAAGAATAGACCAAAATTCTGATATGCTTATATTTATGTTGACCTCGTAATTCATTGTATGCCTTGTGTGAAGAAAATTGATTTTTATAATTTTGAGAGGCACAAAAAAGCCCATAATTCTGATTAGTTTATATGTTTCATTTCTGAAATTTGCTTCATTGGAAGTACTGGCTGGCAGAACCTCCACCAAAAGTTTCCTTCTTTGAGAAAAGTATGAAAATATATAAAATATAATAAAATGTTGTGAGCAAAAAATATACTCTAAAATTATTTTTAATCTTCACAAAGCATTTTCAATTAGTAATTTTTCAATGAAGAATACAAAATTCGTTCAAATATTGTATTTTACAGAATACTATTTATACGAAGTGTCTTTACAGATTTCATGACATTTTTTTAATTTCCTGGAATTCTGTAAATAACTCGTGAATACAGTAGAATTCTCTTTATACATTTTCTCAAAATCTGTATAATTCTCTTGAAGTCTGCAAAATTTCCTTGAAATCAGTAGAATTTTCTTACATCTGGCAGAATTCTCTTGAATTCAGTACAATTCTTTCAAAATCGACAGAATTCTCGAGCGATATATAGAATTCTCTTGAAATGAGTAGAGCTCTCTTGATTTCCGTTAAATTATCTTAATTTCTGTAAAAGACTCTTGAATTCTGTAGAATTCTTTTGATTTCAGCAGAATTCTTTAAAATTCAATAGTATTCTCTTGGATTCTGTATCATTCTTTTGAATTCAGTAGAATTCTTTTTGGTAATATAAAATTCTGAATTTAGTAGAATTCTTTTAGGTTTAACAGAATTCTCTTGAATTTTGTAAAATTGTCTTAAAATCAGCGAAATTCTCTTGAATTCAGTAGAATTTTCCTAAATTAGCGAAATTATCTTGAAATCAGCTGCATTCTTCTAAGTTCTGCAGATTTCTCTTCAATTTAGCAGAATTCTCTTACGTTCGGCAGAACTCTTACGTTCGGCAGAATTCTCTTAAATAGTAGAATTTTCTTGAAATCAGCCAAATTCTCTTGAATTATGCCGAATTCTCTTGCATCCAGTCGAATTCTCATGAATTTGGCAGAATTATCTTTAATTCCGTACAATTGACTTGAAAAATGTAGAATTTTCTTGAATTCAGCAGAATTCTTTTCAGTTCAGCAGAATTCTCTTCAACTCTGTGGAATTATCTTGAATTCTGTCAAAGTCGTTTGACTTCTGTAGTATTCTCTTGAATTACGTAGAATTCTGTGAAATTCTCTTGAATTCTTTAAAATTCCTTAGCAAATTTTTGAACAGTTTTGAACTCACTCAAGAATTTTTTAATACCTTTGAATCCAATAGAATAAGCTTTGATTTATTTCGAATTCTTTCGTCCTTCCCATTTTTTTCGTGAAGCTCACAAGAAGTGTCGATAAAATTCCAATAAAAAATACGATCCGCCAGTGTCTTAATTGAATGATTGTTCATTCCAGTGAAATCCCTCTGATGATGTCCTTACACCTATCTGGATGTAACATAGCTGGCACATAGGGCATAAAGCAGGGCACACAGGCCCCCTGTGGCCCCAAGCATGAAACTGCTTGCTACGAAGGGCCAATCGAATATTTTGACCCGCTTCAATTCTCACATATTCTCTGATACTCCATTCAAAATGTGCCATGTTTCCCAAACAATTTACATTTATTTTACGAAATCAACCCTGAAAAAAACCTGAGGCAGTGAGTACAAAAAAAAAACGTAAGCCATAGTTCTAAACTACGTTATAGCTTATCAAGACCAACCACATTAACGTTTCGGAAACAAGCCATGAATTTAACATGAACCCCTAAATAAAAATATAGATATTTGAAAAAACTGTAAGCCCAAAGTTAATTATTTTTTCGGGGCTTACTACAACAGCAAAAAAATGTTGAACTAAAAATAGATACCACAACCTTCCCAAAACATTAGTGTATATCGATATCCCTACAATAATATTAGACATTCCCAACAAACCACACACATTACATTGAACGAACCCCACCTCAGCTGCCTTCAACTTAGACTGCCAAAAAATTCAAAATTTAAAATAATCAACCCACACACTTTTCCAAGACTCTCATAGATATCCCCGCCCCTACAATATTATTACACAGACTCAAAGAAACCACCCCCACTACATATAACGAATCGCGTCTCAGCTGGCTTCAACAGAATCAGTCAAAAATATTTCAAATTAAAAATAGTCACCTAAGAGACCTTTCCCAAAGTCTGGAAGATATTGCCATTTCTACATTATACAGCCTCAAAAAAACACCCCTAGTACATTTAACGAACCCCGTCTGAGCTGCACTTAATTGAAGCAGTCAAAAGAATTTCAAATTAAATATGGTCACCCCAGGCACTTTGTCAAGACTCTTATTAGATATCCCAATTCCTACAATTATATTACACAGCCTTAAAAAGCTATCCCTAGTACATTTAGCGAACCCAGTCGCAATTGACTTCGGCTAAAGTAGCCAAAAAACATTTTATTTCTAAAAAAATCACCCCACACACTGTCTCAGGACTTTATTAGATATTTCAAACCCTAAAATATTATTCAGCAACCCCAAGAAAGCCAACCCTCGTATATTAAAGAAACCCATCTCAGTTACCTTCAAATAAAGCAGGCAAAAAATTTCAAATTAAACATAGTTACTTGAGACACCTTTTCAAAACTCTATTCCATATCGCTATTCTAATAATAATATTATACAGGCTCAAAAGAACATCCCTAGTACATTCAAAAACCCCGTTTCAGCTGCCTTCAACATAAGCAGCAAAAATAGTTAAAAATTAAAAATAGTTACATCTGGCACTCTCAGAAGACTCTAGTCGATATTCTAATCACTAAAATAATATAACACACCCCAGAAAAACACCCCTAGTGTATTCAACGAACCTCATCTTGACTGAGTTCGAGTAAAGCAGCCAAAAACAGTTCAAATTGAAACTTGCCATGTAAGACACCTTCCCAAGACTCTCGTAGATATCCCCATCCCTACAATAATATTACACGTCCCCAAAGACCATCTATAGTACATGTAATGTATCCAGTCTCAACTTCCTCTACAAAAGCATACAATACAGCTTCAAAGAACCACCCCTCGAACGTTAAACGAAATAGTCTCAGCTGCTTTCAACTAAAGCAGGCAAAACATACTCAAATTATAAATAGTTCAACCCAAACACCTTTCAAGACTCTAGCCGATATCGCGATACCTAAAATAATATGACACAACCTCAAAAAACCACCCCTAGTACATTTAACGAAACCAATATCAGCTTCCTTGTACCAAAACTGTCAAAAAGTTAAAAATTTTATATTTAAAGTAATCACCCCACACACTTTCCCAATTTTTTTTTAGGTATTTCCATCCCTACTATAATATTTAGCAACTCAAAAAAAGACTCCTAGTATATTTAACAAACTCCGTCTCAATTACCTTCGACTTGAACAGCCAAAAAAATTTCAAATTAAAAATAGCAACCGCATATACTTTCCCAAGACCTTTGTTGCTATCTTCGTCCCTGAAATAATATTAGACAGCCAAAAAAACCACCCCAAGAACATTCAAGAAACAACGTCTAAGTTGCATTTAACTGCAGCAGCAAAAATAATTTCAAATTGAAAATTGTTACATCAAACACCTTTCTAAGGCTCTAGCAGATATCTCAATTCCTACAATAATATTATACAGCCTAAGAAAACCACCCCTAGTACTTACATCGAACCCCGTCTGAGTTTCCTCCAACTTGAGATGCTAAAAAATATAAAATTTAAAATGATCACCTCACACACTTATCCAACACTTGAGTAGATATTCCGATCAATACAATAATATTCAAATGCCTTAAAAACGATGTGCGTCATCAGAGGGATTTTTGCGGGCATATGTTTGCACCTTGAAATGCACCCGGAAAAAGTGAATTGGTACTTTTTGTTAAATGCGTGCTCGGAAATCATCAAGCATTTAATTATGACTCTGGCGTGTCGCATTTTTTCCATGGAATTTCATTGATATTTCTTGTAACGTTCACAACAATGAAAATTGGTAAGACTAATGAATTCAAAATAAATCAAAGCTTATTCTAATGAATTTAGAAGTTTTAAAAATTTTTTACTGAGTGCAAAGTGTTCAAGGGAATTTTACAGAATTTAAGAGGATTCTACAGAATTTAAGATAATTCTACAGACTTTAAGAGAATTATACAGATTTTAAGAGAATGCATAAAGGAAGAGAATTCTACGGTATTCATGAGATATTTATACAGAATTCCGAAGATCTATGATTAATGCAAGGAAATTCTGTCTAACTCTAGAGAATTCTTTTAAATTCGAAAGAATTTTGCTGATTTCCAGAATATTCTACTGAATTTGAAAGAAAACAGGATAATTTGACAAAACTCAAGAGAATTTCTACCAAACATAGGAGAACTCTACTGAATTTAAAAGAATTATACACAATTCAAGAGAATTCTACATAATTGAAGAGAATTCTACTGAATTAACGAGATATTTTTACAGGTTTCCAGAGGATTATGATAAATGCAAGGAGATTCAAGAGAATTTCGCTGAATTCAAAACAATTCTGCTAAAGTCAAAAGAATTTCACAAAGTTAGAGAGAATTTAGCTGTTTCTAAGAAAATTCTGCTAAACTCAAGAGAATTCCACTGAGTACTCGAAAATTGTACAAATTTCAAGAGAATTTACAGAATTCATGAGAATGTTGTCGAATTTTGTTGATTGTGGAAAATATCTTTTTCCATTTTTGTATCTCGTTGACGTGTGAAGTTGCACCAGAGTCACAACCTACTGCAAAGGCGATCAGAGGAGAAATTATACGAAATGAACTTGCTTATGCACACACTCTTGTCGATGGCACATGGACTGTCGACCTTCTAACGCGTGCTTCTGATTGGTTAATCTTTAATTGTTAATAACTCGGTAATTATTAACTTTAGAACAATTTTTTTATAATTATTTTCGACGCCATTTTTTTTTAGAATTCAAAAATACAAATATGTTTTTTGAGTACTGGGACACCCTGTATATATATATATATACATATATATATATATATATATATATCGTTGTCCGCGTGATTCACTCGGTGAGGAAAGGAGTAATGTGGGGGAGGGGGTATAGATGTTTAGATTGATCTAGAATTCCCGTGTTATTTATTTCAATAGCACGTTCCTTACGCAACACTCTCCAACACAGGTTGCTGATCAACCTCTCTAGCGATCACCCCAGTAAAGAGCCTTAAAATGTCATCATGTGAAGTTCCCCACTCGAGCCCATTAGTATCCAAAGTCTTTTGTTTCAAGCGTCATTCACTCCAATGACACTCTTCTTCATGGATTTCTCATAAACTATTTGTCGCCACACTTTTCTGCCCTAGCATACCTCTTTATCTTCCTTCACGTTCATGCATCTTCTCATGCAAGCTCTTGTGTTTCTACGGCTTCTTATGTTTCTTCGAATTAGGGTCTCGTTCACATTTTCCAACCATTCTTTTTGTGGTCTGCTTCTGGGCACACTGCCATTTACTTTACCTTGATACACTTTTTACGTTAGTCTTTCATCTGTCATTCTCTTAACATTCCCAAACCATCTTAACGAATTTCTTTCACATATGTTAATCGTCTAGTTGCGAAACCGGCACTCTCCAAAAAACGAAATTGTTGGGGAAGCTGATTTTCTGTCACACTTAGCCAGAATAAGATGGGAACCAAAACTCTTCGGTTGTTAAAGACATTAGGGTAGTATCTTTCAAAACACTTTTCCTATTTCTTGCTTAATTAAAAGGAGCTTCTTCCACAAACTTCTTTATCCCTAAGTATGTAGGTGATCACTACACGAAACGAGCGGCCATTTTCAGCATGTAGATTTGACCGGTTTTGCAGAAAATCGTTATTCATATTGATCACGTTAATTTTACTCTTATCCTTTTCTTGGTTAGGCACAGGTATCGCTAATGTACAGAACAGTGGGTGTGAATACAGTATTATAGATTACCATTTTACCTTTGTCTGATATATTTTTACTTCTGATAACGGGCCCCGCTCTACCGATAACCTTCTTACCCTCGTTTATATGCCTATCGAACTCTCCAACAATTTTTCAGTCATTAGTGAATAGGCTACCAAGATATACGTACTTATCAACTTGTTCTATTCTCTTATCATTTACGACGATGTTGCGCATTGTTTTCTTACCCTTTCCTTCAAACACCATAATTTTTGTTTTATTTACGTTCATTTTGTGGCCCATGTTCTTCGTGCTTGTATTCAGTGTGCTCAATATTCTTTGCAACTCTTCGATTGGCTCTGCCATAACAACCTTATCATCTGCGAACGCTAACTAACGTAACCTCACTGTCCAGAGATCCACACCTTCTTTGTCGAAGAGGGCCATTCTTGGACACTTGTCCATGAATATAATAAATAGGCATGAGGACATAACGCATCCTTGTCTAACACCTTGCATCATATCGAACCAGTCACTCAATTTCCCATTACCCTTACACTCGCATTGCTACCAGCATATATTGTTTTTATTGCTTGTAGGAGCCATTCATGCACTCCGTACTCTTTCAGAATTTCCCGAAGTTTACTTCTATCCACCTTGTCAAACACTTTTTCTAAACTTTTTTCCTGACTCTCAAACTTAATATGCTGATTATTGCAGCTGCTTTTATCTTCCTTTCCTCTGTATATTGGTACGATAATCGCTTTTTCCAGTCATCTAGAACTTCTCCCACCTCGATACATAAACTTATCAATTCGCACAACCTGTGACGTATGTAGTCGCCACCATACTTAAACATTTCAGTGTTAACACTGTCTACCCAGCAGCCTTACCATTTTTGAGTTCCTAATTATATCCCTAACCTCAGAGGCACAGACTCTCTCAATTGGGGTTTTTAATATATCGTGTTCTATATCGCAGTTGTGGTGCCCTATAGCTTCACCTCCCAATAATTCCTGTAAACAGTCTCTCAAAGCGTCTATATTTCGTCTATACCATATAGCATTTCACCCTTGCTATTTCTTATGCTGACTAACTCTGTACATTTATCTCCCTTCATACTGATCAACGTCCATTTATAAAACAGTTTCTTGTTTAGTTTATGTGCTTCTTTCTTTTCTTGGGTGGCTGCCTGGATTTCATCATTTCACCACGTATCACAAGACATTCTTCCTATAACCGCAGTACCATACACCTCAATCGTACTCTTGACAATGGCATCCTGGATCATAGTCGATGCGCCCTCTTTATCTTCATTGTTTATTAGCGCCTTCCAAGTTGCCTCATGTTACGTTCGTTTATCCTATTTTTTAAATCTATTCGCACTTCCGGCTTCTATAGATTCTCAGTCTTGATTCGCGTTTGTTTCGTTTTTTTGGTCCTCTTTCTTCTCCATCCTTGACCTAACTTTATTTTGGAGACTAGGAGGTAATGATCAGTATTGCATTCGGAACCCCTCATGACCCTTGTATCTTTTACTAGCTCTCTTAATCTTTCATCCGCAACAACAAAGTCAATCATACTGTGGCTATCTCTTCTATACCAGGTGCACATGCGTATCATTTTATGCCTACACCAAGTATTTGTAATAAATAAGGTCTTTTCTAAGCATAAGCTAACTAATCTTTTTCCGTTATCATTTCTTCTTGGAATCCCAAAATTACCTATCACCCTTTCTGTACCTTGACGTTGGACGCCGAACCGTCTATAGAATAGTTTCTCATAACACACTTTCCTTACACTCTAAGAAAAAGTCTATTAACAGTAAAATTACGTTCCTTTCAGAATGCATCCTTTGAAATTAAGCAGATTTCTTTTGTCCATCAATAGAATCGTTTCACTGTTCAAAGACTTATGCATTAAATGCAAAATGGAAGTAGTTTTACTGATGAACGATTTCTTTTGACTTTGAAAAGAATTCCTTTAACTATTAAAGGATTTCATCTGTTGGCTAGCAGAGAAAATGCGCCTGCGCATGAGTTAATTTTTTCACTGCACGATTTATTAATTAATTGATAAAGTGAGTAAAAAAACGTGCGAAATGAGGTGGAAAATAAATTTCTTCAAAAAATTACGAATCTCAGATTGTGTCGCGAAAACTTTGGAAGGTACGTGTACTGAAAGAACAGCTTTTGATCCGCATAACCTCACTTTATATTGACTGTTACGCTTTTGACAATCGAAGTATAAATTTTTTTTAATGCTTTTGTCAATCAAAAGTTCGTAAGACGTTCTTTGTGAAATGATTTTTAAAGCATCGATTTTATACCGATTTTATATTTACATTGATTTTATATTTACATTCACCAAAGTTCAGCTTTTGTACATTTCTTGCACGTAATATCATGCAATAAGTTTTCTTTCAACGTTTAAATTATTCTTTCTCTTGTTCGACAATAAATTCCACTTCAAGATCAAAGGAAATCATTTCATAGTTAAAGGATAGCATTTGAAACGACAATCCTTTAATTATGAAAGGATTTCCTCTCATACCAATTTTGAATAGAAAATCCTTTAACAGTGAATGGAATCTTTTGACAGTTAATAGTCTGTTTTTAGAGTGTAAGATCATTCACCCCTCTAGCATTCCAAACACCCAGTCGCCATTCATCGCCTGAAACTTTACCTTTCACGGGTGCATGCCTTTCGTCAATCCAAGTTTCAGTCCATTCAGAGGCTATTTTATCTTTTGCATTATTCATTGTTTAACGTGTATACCCAACTACCACCTTCATGCGAGTAGTGTATTTTGCGAGTCGAAATCATATCCAAATTAAGTAGTTAGTCGTCGTAGGGTAGAGTGTCTAGTTATAACGTCAGTCCCACCAAATTTTTGTTAATGGATGGGGAGTGTGGTGACAGAACCGGAAATTTTATGTCACCACAAAATTTAATAGTAATTGATATAATTTACTCTACTTTAAAGAAGCTTCTGAATTTTCTCAATTTCCAAGCCACGCTCTCAGTTTTGCGGTTAAAACTTTGTATGAAAATGAGTTAAATTGTCTGTATCCAGAAACATTATTCAAAAATAATGGCACGTATGAATTTATATTTTGTTTCTTTCACATGAAGCGTATAAGAGACTAACTGGTCTTAATGAAAAACACTTGACAAATTGTGAATTTACATTTTCACCGGTTTCAAAAGTCGACCGTTACGAATATTCTAAACCTTTTAAACAATCAATATGATAATATCAATATTGAATCAAATTTTGGATACAGTTGGATATAATGTGTAGACGCCAGCATAAATAAAGTCCTTATGGTCAGTATGAAGTAACCTATAGGTTCATACAGCCGGACAGACTCCCGGTATTTTAAGCTTAAGCTGAACATCGAAATTTGGTAAGTGCCATAAGCGCACGTTTTATAATTTTTCTTCGAACATGAAATATACGCACTTATGTTTGCTATCGCGACATGAGTATAGTGCCAATAGATTCAATATAGGTCTTGTAGTATCATCCCCCGCTCAAACCCAAAAATAATCATTTTGACCCTGACTTAGAACAACGAGAATATCACCTAAACTAGTACCGGCAATAAAGACCTTTTTCTTGCGGGCGCCCGCATATACAGATATAATAATTATATTAAAGCATAAGGAAGAAAGTTCTATCATCAAAAAAATGAGGAAGCTCATTTTTCTCTCAGGCTTAAGATGGTTACCGCCCAACATGTGGAAGGCATTTTTGTTATAGTTGGATACATCATCAGTTACGGACGCATTTTTTTATTGCAGTCACCATACGGCGAGGACCGCAGACACGCTATTGGCCGATATGTCTGACACACTGATGCAGACTGCAGTTACTGCCCGTGAGTGTCAGAAGCTTCCCAGAAATCGCGGGGCAGTGACAAAGGATATGAATAGCTGTCTCATCATCCTTTCCGCACATGGGGCATTATTTCTCAACTGCCCCAACTTTAAAAGTCATGTTCTTTGATTTTCTTTAAATTCAGGGAATATGTTCACCTACCCAATAGTACTTAATCGACAAAATAGACAACAAAAACCACCCCTCTCCAAGTGATGGGGGTGACATTTTCAACCCAAACGCCTGCACGGGTATTTTCAAAAGCTTGTAACTTCCTTTCTATTTTAGCGGTTAAAATTTTTTATGAGGGTTTTTAGAAGGATATTTCTTACTCTTTTATTATATTTTATTAACGAAAACAACGAAGTACGTTTTAAGCATTTTTAAACAATTTAATTGTTTATTTAACTTTTTTTTAGCAATTTAGGGTATTTTTTTTAAATACTCTCAAAAGAAAGCTTGACCTTTTGGCTTTA
>CAKNXH010060295.1:741-25945 GCA_932178445.1 Andricus quercusramuli
TAAATTTTCAACCAAAAATGAAATGCTCACAATTTCAATTAAAAAATAAATCTTTTACAAAAATTAAAATATTCAACAAAATAGTCAAATTTTTAATCAAGGAATGAACTTAAATAAAGAATCTTCAACTGGAACACTTAAATTTTCAAACAAAGAAGAAATAATTTTCAATCAAAAAAAAAAGATTTTCAACGATATGGTTAAATTTTTAAGCAACTAAGTTATTCGATCAAATTAGTTAAATTTTCAATCCAAAAAGACGAATTTTCAACAGAAAAATTGAATTTTCAAACAAAAAATGACTTTTCAACAAAATTCTTAAAGTGCCTACAAATTGGATTAATTTTTTACCATAAAGTTGAATCTTCAACCAAAATTGTGCATTTTCAACGAGGAAGATTAATAGTTTGATTAATTAATTTGTTGGTTGATTCATCATTTTAAATTCAAAATTCGTTTCTTTTTGGTTGAAAATTATGTTTTTTTAACTGAAAATTTGGAAATTTGGTGACAAAAATCCACTCATTCATTCTAAATTAACTTTTTGTTGAAAATTAATATACTCGGGTTGAAAATTCAAATGTTTTACAGAAAATTCGTCTTTTTGATTTGCAAATTCCACAATCTGGTATAAAATAGAACTATTTGGTACAAACTTGAAACAGTTTTGCAGAAAACTAGTCTTTTTATAGAAAATAAATTTTTCTACGTAAAAATCTAACTACACAATTTTTGGTTCAAAATTGATCATTTTAGCTTAAAAATTGAATAAAATATGCAGATGAAAATTGATGTACTTTGTTAAAAATTCGTCTTTTTGGCAGAAAATTCAATGCATTTTTTTTAAACTTCGTCTTCCTGATGGAAA
This sequence comes from Andricus quercusramuli, assembly GCA_932178445.1. Lineage (NCBI taxonomy): Eukaryota > Metazoa > Arthropoda > Insecta > Hymenoptera > Cynipidae > Andricus > Andricus quercusramuli. The sequence goes on from CAKNXH010060295.1 coordinate 1,610, forward strand.
ATTAAACTATTTGGTTAAAAATGCAACAGTCCGGTTGAAAATTAATCTGTTTTAGTTAAGATATCAACTATTTTGTTGAAAAAATTGGTCTTTTTTGGTTATATTCAACTGTTGTTTATTTCAAATTAAAATATTTTCTTATTTAAATATCAACTAGGCACTACATTTTTTGTTGAAAATTATTATTTCCAAGCTAAAAATGCAACTATTTTATTGAAAATTTATGTATTTTCTTAAAAAATCTTATTTTCTCATAGAAAATTAATTCTATTGGTTTAAAGTGAAACTATTTGATTGAAAAAAATATATTTTGTTAACGATTCGTATTTTTTGGTAGAAAATCAATTTCTTTGGTTAAGAATGGAACTGCACGGTTGAAAATTATTTTTTTTTTAATTGAGGTTTCAACATTTTTTTTAATTCATCTTTTTTGGTGATATTCGCCTGTTTTTTCATTAAAAATCAACATCTTTTTTGGTTTAAATATCAATCATTACATTTTTTTAACTGAAAATTTAACAATACGATTTTTGGTTAATAATTGATCTTTTTTAGTTAAAAATTCAACAAATAAGATATTTTTTGAACAAAATAGTTGAATTGTTGAATTAAGAACATCCGTTTTTAGCAAAAAAATCGAATAGTTATATTTTCGTTTCAAAAAATTAATTTTCAATTGAAAAAACTGAATTTTCTCCCAAATTGTTGAATTTTGAAGCCTGAAAGAAATAATTTTCTACTATGCAGTTGATTTTTCAACACGAAAATATGAATTTTCTATTAAAAAGTTACTTTTCAACCAAACATTGAAATTTTCAGTACCCTATTTGCAACCCATAATGGAACTGAAAAAAAAATTATAATAACATTCCTGGTGGAAAAATTTTTACAAAAAAACAAAAAACAGAAGATGAAAACTACTTTCACAAGAATCTACAATTCGGATGTGTACACAAAAAAGCTTCTATGTTCAAATTTTAAGGGAATGGTGAAATATTAAAAGACAAGAATGAATAATCGTTATTAAAAAAAAAACATGTTTCAAGTTTTTTACAAATATATAGCAATCGATTGGACACCATATATGTAATTTAAAATTATGTCATTGCAATATTTTAAATATTTCTTACCCTAGGTCGAAAAAGAACCACTTTTTGACTGCAAATCAAAATTGAACAACTGAGAAAGAATTGATCACGGTCATTGAAATTAAAAGATTCGAACTCTTGAAAATACAATTTTTTTCATTTGAAGTTATAAAAACTGAATCGCAAATTAAAACACTCAAAGTGGAATACTTTTAAATTAAAAAATTTTCAAATTAAAGCTTACAAAAATTTCAATTCAAACGCTCAGTAATTTTCGCGCATAAAATAAAAGCTTTACAAACTTTTCAATTTAAAATTCTTTAATTAAAAGCCGTTAAACTGCAAAATTTCCATTTTTAACTTTTATGCATTGTACAGTTAAAAAATTAAAAAAAAAAAAACAAGAAATCGACGCTATCATTTTCAATGCTACGTATTGAAGAATGAATAAAAAAATGTATAAATTTTCTAAAATATGACATTTTAAGCAATTTTAACCTAGGAACATTAATTTATACATTACAATTAGTTTTGAAATCTTTTTCAATATTTGCTTAAAAACATTTTTAAAAAAAATTGTAAAATTGTCTAGGAATGTAATAATAATTTTATTATCTTGGAACTTGAATTTTTCGTACAATTTTTTTAAAATCATGCAGAAGTAAAAAAATTACCTTAAAATAATCCAGATTCTGTTTTTTAATTTTGGAAATCTTATTTAATATTCTTTTAAAATTAGTTTTTCCAAAAAAATTGTTAGTTTTTCTAGAAAGTTGGATACAAATTTTTTATTCATTTAAAATCTTTCAAAATGCTTAAAAAGCTTTTCAATTTTGTGTTCGACATCTTCAAAAATCTACATTGTGTTAAATGTTTTGAAATCTTTTCACGTTTCAAATTATTTTGAAATCTTTTAAAAACTTCCAAATATATTTTAAACTTACTCGATTATTTTCCGAATCAATAATTGATCAATTGTTATTTATTATTCAAAACTGTTTAAAAATCTTTTTATATATTCTCTCAAAATTAAGTTTTCAAACTAGAAAATCATTTTAAATTTTCCCAGCAAAGTTAGGAAATTTTATTATTTTCTCAAAACCTTTAAAGATCAATGAAAAGCTTATTTTTCGAAATTTTTTTCAGTTTTAAATTAAGTTTGGATCTTCTTAAACCCGAGCTCAAAACTGGTAAATATCTCTTAAATTAACTGAAATTTTTTTCAAATTGATAATTTTTCAATTGTTATTTATGCATAAAAATTCAATAATTTCACTTACAAATCAAAAATTTTTTAATAGAACAATTAAAATTGTAACGTACAAAGTTTTAATTTAACACTCTGAAATATTAACGATTCCAGGCTTTCTATTTAAAATAATTCAGTTTAAAATTGTTTAGTTTTTATATGATTTATAATTGCTCATTTTAAATGAAAAGTAAAATATTACTGAAAATTAAAAAAAAAATGTCTTATTTAATTAAAAAATTTCAAATTAAATGGGTTAAAAATGGAATATTTCAGATTTAAAACAATATTTGAATACAATTTGGAATTGAATAAGAGCGTTTTATTTTTCAAAATATTTTTAAATTAAGAATAGTTTATAAAGTTTCAATCGGACGTTTACATTTGTTTAACTACTGTGACGTCAAATTGAAAAATTGAATCGTCCTGTAAAGTCAATTATTGTTCAATTTTCAATAATCGAACTACAGTTCAGTGTGATTGATTATAATGACAGAAGAATATTTCAACTTTTTTAAAATCTTGTATTTTTTTGTAAAGATTTGTAATTTTCTACAATAATTTACGTAAAATTAAAAGTGTTTTTATAACAAAAAAGTAGAAAAAATAGTAATAAAAAGTCATACAAATTTTCGAATTGTAGAAACTTGTACTTTATTGTTAGTCTTTTTACTTTTCTACAAGAAAATATAAGAAAAAATTAGCTATTTTGTATTTAAATGTATTTTTTTGTTAAATTTTGTACATTTTTTACAAAAAAGTACATGTTTTAAAAAAAATTACAGTTGTTGAAAGGGTTTACTTTCTTGTAAAAATGTTTTCCACCAGGAATCAAAGCTTCCAAGAGCATTATGAAAAAAATAGCAAAAATTTCTGAACTGTCTTCAATTCTTTTGAAATATTTCAGATTACTTTTAAATATTCCGAGAAATTTGTAATAGATTTCAATAATTTGAAGGGATTTTTAAGATTTTAGGACATTTTCAGAACTTCTAAGGCATTTTTAAGAGCATTTAATTTGAAATATTTTAGGGAATTTAAAAAGATTGCAAGGAATCTTTTATTCATTTGCATTTTCAAGAGCTTTAAGCAATTTCAAGGGATTTCAGAAGACTTTAAAATATTTTAGGTAATTTTAGATTATTTTAAAAGATTTCAAGTAATGTTTAATTGTTTTTAGAAGTTTAATGGGATTTTAGGAGGTTTCCGAAGATTTCAATGATTGTGAGAGTTTTTTTTCTTAATTTCAAGGTATTTTAATACATTTTCCAGGATTTTACGAAATATCACCAGATTTCATAGAATTTCACGGGATTTAATAACATTTTAGTGGATTTTAAAGAATTTTTTCAAGAAAAGTGAGTTATTTCGTAGTTAAGATTTAAAGAGATCTGAATTTTTTCGAATTCATCCTGAATTCTTATTAATTTATCCTGAATTCTTTTAAATTTACTCAATTTTTCTTAATTCAATGAATTTTTTTTTCGAATTCTTAAAAGTTTTGATTTAATTGGCCCTTAAGATTAATTGATACAATTATCAAAAGATTTGAAATATGTTAAGGTATTTCAAAAGATTTTAAGGGATTAGAAATATTCTAGGTTATTTGAAAAGGTGACAAATGTTTAATTAATTTCAGTAATTTAATAGGATATGGATATATAGGTCAACGGCGATACCACGCTGAAAACACCAGTTCCCGTTAGATCACTGAAGTTAAGCAGTGTTGGGCGCGGTTAGTACTTGGATGGGTGACCGTTCGGGGAATACTGCGTGTTGTTGACCCGTCGTGGATGTGGTGGACCCACACTGGTAGTATTTATCCACCTAGAAACACTACCCGAATCGGGTAGTGAGGCAATGAACTTTCGAGTTCGAAATGCTAATCAATTTAATAGGATTTCAAAAGATTTGGAATATTTTAGGATTTTTCAAAAGATTCCCAGATATTTTCGAGAGCTTTAAGAAGTTTTAAGGGATTTCAAAAGATGTCAAAGGATATGAAAAATCTGAAATATTTTACGGTATTTTAAAAGATTCCAAGGCATTTTCAAGAGATTTCAACAATTTTAAGCAATTTTGAAAAATTTCAAGTTTTGTAAAAAAATAGTCTAACGGTTTAAATAATTTTCAGGGATTTTAATATTTTAATGGATTTCAAAGAATTTATTCACAAGAAGTGAATTCTTTTAAATCCTTTTCAATTCTTCCAAGTTCGCTCAATTTTACTCAATTCAATGAATTTTTAAAAAGTCTTTGTTTAATTCATCTTGAAATGTTTAAAACTCACCTTAAATTCTAGGTATTTCAACAAATTGTTTCAAATTCTTTTTAATTTTCTCTAAACTCATTTCAAACTTACTCAATTCAATGATATTTTTCATATTTATTAATTGTTTTGAATTCAGTTGATTTTTTTTTAATTCAGTTTGATTTTTAATGAATCCACCAAATTCTTCCCGTTTCCCTTAAATTCTGCTACATTCACTCAAAATTTACTGAAATAAATGGATTTTTTCGATTAAACCAAAATTTTCCAATTTATTTGAATTTTTTGAATTGTTTTGTATTCATTAGTCACTTTTTTGTTTAGAAATTAGTAGGATATCAAAAATTTGAATTTTTTTTAATTGAATCTGAATTCGTATTAATTTACCCTGAATTCATTCAAATTCTTTGGAATTCCCATGAATTTTGTTACTTTACTTGAATTCTTCTAAATTTATTCAACGGATTTTTAAAAAAAATTTTATTTTTTATTTAATTGATCATGAAATCTACCTCACCTTGAATTTTTAGGCATTTCATCAAATTCTTTTGATTTCCCTCGAATTTATTTAAGCTCATTTCAAAGTTACTGAATTCATAGAAGTTTTTTTTCATATTGTTTAATTGTTTTTAATTCATTTGCATTTTTTTTTAATTCACCTTCAATTTTCATGAATTTCTTCGAATTCTTCTCGTTTACCTTAAATTCCTCTAAATTCATTTAAATTTTACGGACATGAATGGAATTTTTTCTTAAATTGCTTCTAATGAATTTGAATTCTTTGGAATTAAACTTGAATTGTTTTGAAGTCTTGTGAATTTATCCAGAATTTTTTACCCTTTGAGCGCGAAAAAAGTACCCTATGAGCGTGACAAAAATTACCCTTTGGTCCATATATTTAATCCCGGACTGTGATAAGAGAACATAAATTTTTAACGTCTTCTCAGACTAGCTGGAAATATGAGTTAAAAATTATTTTAATTAATTTTTTTTCTGAAAAAAGATCTTCTCCTTTCGCTCCGCTGGGAATCGAACCTCAGAACTTCCTATTTCCGGTCTGGTGCTTTCCCATTAAGCTACTAGAGAGATCGAGAGAAGAAACTTTTTTCAGAAAATACACGCATTATTTTGCCAGGTGGTAAATCAAATTTTTTCAAGGAATCTGTATTATCATCAGAGAATAACGGAAAGTTTTAACGTCTTTCCACCTGAATGGAAATATGATTTAAAAATTATTTTAATTCATTTTTTCTCAAAAATGATCTCTTTTCGCTGGGAATCGAACCGAGAGAAGATCTTTTTTCAGAAAAAAAAACTTAATTAGAAACATACTTTTTATTGAAGTACCATATCAGGACTAGGAAGACGTAGACGAGGACGATTAATCCAGCACCAGTTGATAATCCAATTACCCAAGACTGTAAGGCAAGGCCCAGAGTGACTCCAATTAAAACAGAGACGTGTGAGACCACTACGAAGAGCAAGGAAGAAAACTGGAATACTGGGTCGATCCAGTGCCTTGCAAAATTCTTCATTTCCTCTAAAATAAAATATTCAATTTTTTAGGTTCGAGCTTGATCGGGCATAGAAACTTGTGAAACGAAATTCTCAAATATCTAGATTTTTTGCATATTTTTGAAGATTTTAAAATAAAATTTTGAAGCTTTTTGAGGAATTAAGTTTTAATTTGATTAATTTTGTTCTTAAGATTCCAGATTTCAAAGCAAAAATATTGAATTTGGCCAGATTACAAAATTTTAGAAAAAAATCGAAAAAGTTTAATAGACATTTAGAAGTTTTGAAAGCATACAAAAATAATTTCATTTTAAACAAAATGTAGGTTTCGGAAGATTTCGAATAAAAAATTTACAAACTTTTTAAAAATTGTCAAAGGTTTCAAGAGATAAATAAAATTTCTTACGATTTAAGAGAATATTTGAAAGGATTTCAAAACATTACAAAAGATTTTGAAAATGATTAAAAAGAAATCTGGAAAATTTGAAGGCAATTTTTTTAATTTTGTAGAATTCTTTCTAAAACTTAAAACAGAATGTAGATTTTTGAAGATTTTGAAATTTTTTGAAGATTTTGAAAGGTTTCAAGGTAATAAAATGTTTTCTTAAGATTCCTTGGGATATTTACAGTGATTCTTTATTTTTTTAAATTAAATTTAAGAGAATATTTAAAATGATTATAAAACAATTTTAAGAAAAATTCGAGTCAGTTTAAAATATATTTAGGAGTTTTTGGAATTTTGAACAGATTAAACATATTTTACAACTTAAAAACATTTCCGAACATTTATTGTATCTGAAATCTTCAAAAATGTTTTTATATTTTCTCGAGAAACCTAGGAAAATTATATTTATATAACCTTAATTTTTGGTTACAAAATTCATCATTTTAGTTGAAAATTGAACTATTTTTTTGGAAATTCGATTTTTTGTTTGTTTAAAAATAATTTTTTTAACTATAAGTTTAAGTATATCATATTTGGTAGAAAATGTATTTTTTTTAGTTACAAATTCAACTATTTGGTTTAAAGATCGTCTTTTTGTTGGAATTGAAAGGTTTTTATTTTTAAAATAAAATATTTTTTGGTTGAAATATCATACATTCATCCTTTTTGGTTGGAAATTCAACTACTCGGTTAAAAGTTAAAATATTGTTAAAATTTCATTTTTCAGTTGAAATTTTAACTATTTTTCTGAAAATTAAGCTTAACTATTTTATTTTTGATTGAAAATTTATCTTTTTCAGTTGGAAATTCAAGAATTCATATTGTTCGATTGAAAATATAACTATTTGGTAAATAGTTAAATTAATTTGTTAAAAATTCATTTATATTGATGAAAATGCATCTGTTTTGGTTAAAAATTGAATCATTTGGTAGAGAGTTGAAATAATTTTTTTTAATTAATTTTTTCAGTTAAAGATTCATCGTTTTAGTCAAAAATTCATGTCTTTTGTTATAAATTTAACTACATTTCGTTGAAAATGAACTAATTCATATTTGGTAGAAAATGTATTTTTTTCAATTTAAAATTCAACTATTTGGTTGAAAGTGTCTTTTTGGTGGAATTTAATGGTTTTTGGTTTTAAAATAAAATATTTTTTATTTGAAATATCAACTTTATTTTTTTTTAGCTGAAAATTTAAGTGCTTGGTTATAAGTTGGAACTTTATCCAACATTTATTTTCTGGATGAAAATTCATGATTTAAGTTACAAATTCATCGTTTTGGTTGAAATATTTTGTTGAAAATTCGTGTTTGCTTTGGTTAACCATTAATTTTTGTGAACTGAAAATTTATCTATTCCATTTATGGTTGATAATTGTTTTTATTTTTCAGTTGAAAATTCAAATATTTTGTTGAAAGTTGAGTTAATTTGTTAAAAATTAATCTTTGTTTCAAGTTGATAATCAACTTTTTTTAACTGAAAATTTATCTTTTTTAGTTCAAAATTCCTATTTAGTTGAAAATTCGTATATTTTAAATAAAAAACAGTCAAATTCATAAGGAAAATCATTGTCAAACAACGAATTTTTCAACTAAAATCATAAATATTCAAACAAAAAAGTGATTTTTTAACAGCAATTCCACTTTCAACCAATTTGTTGAATTTTAAACCAGAAAATATTTTATTTAAATCAAAAACCGATGAATTCCACAAAAAAATACGTAAAATTACGAATTTTCAACCAAAGAGATAAATAATTTATAACAATCTTTTTTAGTTGAAAATTCAACTGTTATTTGGATGAAAATGTATCTTTTTTAGTTGAAAATTTAACTACTTGGTTGAAAGTTGAACTACTTTGTTAAAAATTAATTTTTTTTGGTTGAAGATTCTTGATTTCAGTTAAAAATTAACTTTTTAAATTGAAAAATTAACAAATACTTTTTACAATTAAAATGTAAGTGATTCATTTGTGTAGAAAATGTATATTTTTTAGTTAAAAATTCAACTATATGGATGAAAAGTTATCGTTTTAGCTAAAATTCAATTGCTTGATTAAAAATTTATGCATTATTTTTAAATTCGTCTTTTTTGGTATAAAATTAATCTTCTCGGTTGAAAATTTATATTTTTGGTTAAAAATTAAATTATTTGGTTAAAAATTAATCTACTTTGTAGAAAACTAATCCTCTCGGTTAAAATTCTATTTTTTGGTGGAAAATTCAATTCTTTGGTTAAAAAATATTCTACTTTGATGAAAATTCAACAATTTTGTTAAAGTCTTTTTTTTGTTAAAAGTTCAACGGTTTTGCTAAAAATTCGTCTTTTTTGTTAAAAATTGAAAACTAGTTTATTAGAAAATTAACGGATTTGGTTGACAATTAACATTTTTTTCGAAAAAAAAAACAATTTTCTTGAAAAGTATCTTTTTTGTTTGAAAACTTAAAACGTTTTGTTGAAAATTCGTCTTTTTCGTTTAATTCGACTGGGTTTTTATTTAAAATTAAAATTTGTTTGGACTGAAATATCAATTATGCATTACATTTTTTGTTGAGAATTCGTCTTTTTTGGTTAAAACTTAATATACTTTGTAGAAAATTTCAAAATATTGTGAAAAAGTCAATATTTTGGTTGAAGATTCTACATTTTAGTTGAAAATTTATCACCTTGTTTAAAAATTTATCAGTTTGTTTAAAAATTTAACTATTTTATTGAAAACCCGCTATCTTTTAGGTAAATATTTATTTTTGAACTGAAAATTTAACTATTTCATTTTTGGTGAAGCATTGATATTTTCTTCAAGTTATAACCTTTATATTAAAGGTATATGAATTTTTTTTCCTTCAAGTTATAATTTGCCTAATTTTTTTTTATTCGGGACTGAACAATCTCTTTTGGCTGCAAATTCAACAATTTTATTGAAAATTCGTTCTTTTAGTTTGAAGATTCATCTCTTTTAGTAGAAAATTAATCATTTAGGAAGAAAATTCATGTATTTGGTTGGAAATGAACTTTTTTCTTAAAAATTCGTATTTTCGGGTTGAAAAATCAAGCTATTTTGTAAAAATATTTGTTTTTTGTTGAAAATATTTAATATTTTTTAATTGAAAAAACAACTGGTGGAAAATTAATCTTTTTTGAAATCTTTTAGAAGATCTACAAATGAGAATGTTTAAAAAAAAAGTTGAATCTTTGACGAAATAAGGTGATTTTTGAACAAAATAGTTGACTTTTCAACAAAATAATTAAATTCGCAACCAAATAGTATAATTTTTAAACATAAGATTTTTCCAACAGATTTTCGATTAAAAAAGATGACTTTCCTACCAAAAGATGAATTTTAAATTTTAAAAGATGAATTCTCTATCCAAAAAGAAGAATTTTTAGCAAAGTAGTTGATTTTTTAACCGAAAAAGACGACTTTTTAACAATAAGATAAATTTTCAAAGAAATAATTAAATTTTTAACCAAATAGTTGCATTTTTCACGAAAAACATTTGAGTTCTGAACCAAAAATATCATGGTAGACTTTTTAATTGAAAAGAATTAACCTTCAATCATAAAGGATGAATTTTAAACAAAAAAAGATAAATTTTCTACCAAAATATGTACTTTTAATCCAAATGACGAAATTTCTATCCAAAAAGACGAAAGTTTAACAAAACAGTTAAATTTTCGACCAAAAGATGAATTTTCAACAAAATAATTAGATTTTCAACCGAATAGTCGAATTTTTAACTAAAAAGAATGAATTTTCAACTAAAAATAGTTGGATTTTCTAATTGGGATTTATTGATTCAATTCGGATTGAATTTCAGGATTTTAATTATTTTCAGGTCGCTACACACCTTGTAATTATTAATAATTGAATTTCGACTCACCTCGTAGTTTATTAAGTAGAAAAGATTTTCCGGAACCCCACTTGGCATAAAGACCGACAGTGATTGGTGTTGATAAAGAAGGTTCGCTAAGAATATCGGCTAAAGCACTGCTGTAGAGATCATAACCCAGCATATTTTCGTTGTCTTCGTTTGTATTCAGCCGACCTGGAATAAATAATTATAACGTTCTTAATTTAATTTATTTAAAAAAATATTAATTAATTCAACTAATAATTTAATTTAATAATTTCATCATTGAATTGCAAGAAGTATTTGAAAATCTCTTAAAATCTTTGAAAACCTTCGAAATCCCTCACTTCTCGTGAATAAATTCATTGAAATCAATCAAAATATGATAAAATCCCGCGAAATTCTATGAAATTTGATAGTTTCTGAAATCATCGAAAATCTTATAAAATTCTTTAAAATCTTTTTAAATATCCTAAAACTTTATACGACCTATAAAACCGTTCCATCTTCCGAAATTCTAAGAAATTATTTGCAACCGCATGACAATTGTATTAAATTGAAATCTTTTAAAATACCTTAAAATATTTCAAACTCTTTGAAATCACTTTAAATGAATGAAATCAATTGGAAATAACTTGAAATTTTCTAAAATGCCCTACAATATTTCAAATCTTTGAAATCTAATGAAATACTTCAAAACTTTTCAAAGCTAAAATATTTCAAAATCTTTGAAATTAATTCAAATTATCGAAATCAATTAAAAATTCTTTTAGAATACCGTAAAATCTTTTAAATACTTTGAAATACCTTTAAATTATTGAAAATTCCTTGGAATTCTTAAAAATACCCTAATTTCTTTCAAATCTGTTGGAATCTCTACAAATTATTAAAATCTATTTTAAACATTTTGAAACACCCTAAAAAAATTTTCACTACTTTCAAATCCATTATAATTGCATAAATGTTTTGAAAATTACTTAGAATTTTTAAATTCACTTTAAAATATTCCAAAATCTTTGAAATGACCTCAAATTATTGAAATCTATTAAAACTACTCTAAGATATTTAAAATCCTTTAAAATCGTTTAAAATCAGTTTAAATTTTTTACAGTTTGAAAAAAAATACCTTTAGTAAAAATATTCTTTAGAAGCTTTAAAAATACATTAAAATTCTTTGGTATACTCGTACATACAAATTATTGAAATCTATTAAAAATTCCTTCGATTTTTTTTTAAATGCCTTAAAATATTTGCAACCCTTTGGAATCCCTTAAAATTATTGAAATAAATCAAAAATTCCTTGAAATCTTTTAAAACACCCGAAAATATTAAAAATCCTTTGGAATACCTTCAAATTATTGAAATCTATTTAAAATTAATTGGAAACATTTAAAATACCTTAAGATATTTCTAAAATTTGAAAATCTTTCGAAATCACTTGAAATTTTTTAAAGCTTCTGAAAATTCCTTGGATTAAAAAAAATAGCCTAAAATTTTAAAAATCCTTTAGAATCACTTCAAATTATTTAAATCTATTAAAAATATTTCAAATCCGTTAAAATATTTAGAAATCGCTTGATTTTTTTTTGTATTTTCAAAAATACCCTAAAAATTTTAAAGCTCTTTGAAATCCCTTCAAATTATTGAAACCTTTTGAATATTCTAAAATATTGATAATCATTTGAAATCTTTCGAAATCCTATACATTTTTTAAAGATATTGAATATTGCTTGGAATTTTTAAAAATACCCTAAAATCTTTCAAATCCTTTGGAATCTCTTCATACCTGTATTATTGAAATCTATTCAAAATTCCTTCCAATCTTTTAAAATACCCTAAAATATTTCAAATCCTACGAAATATCCCTTATAACTTTTTAAAGCTTTGGAAAATTTCTTGGAATATTTAAAAATACCCTGAAATCTTTAAAAATCATTTAAAATTCCTTCAAATTATTGAAATGCACTGAAAATGCCATGGGACTCTTTTAAATTCTTTAAAATACCTCAAATCCTTTGAAATCCCTTGAGACTTTTGAAAATTCTTTAAAATTCCTTAGAATTTTTAAAAATACCATAAAATTTTTTTAAATCTTTTAAATCCTTTGGAATCTCTTCAACTAATTAAAATCTACTAAAAAAGGTTTCCAATTGTTTAAAATACCCTAAAATCTTTAAAATCATTTGTAATCTCTTCAAATTATTGAAATCTATTAAAAATTCCAATCTTTAAAAATCCCCTAAAATATTTCAAATTTTTTTGAAACCCCTTGGAATGATTGACATCTTTTGAAATCCCTTGAAACTATTTAAGTCTCTTAAAAATTCCTTGAAATTTTTTTAAATACCCTTAAATCTTTGAAATCCTTTGTAATCTTTTCAAATTATTTAAATTCATTGAAAACTCCCTTCAATCTTTTAAAATACACTAAAATATTTTAAATTCTTTAAAATCCATTATAACTTTTTAAAGCTCTGAAAAATTGCTTAGAATTTTTAGATAACACTATAAAATCTTTAAAATTATTTGGAATCTCTTCAAATTATTGACATCTATTAAAAATTCTTTCCAATCTTTTAAAATACCCTAAAATCTTAAAAATCATTTGAAATCCCTTCAAATTATTGGCATGTTTTGAAATCCCTTGAAACTTTATTTAAGTCTCATAAAAATTCATTGGAATTCTTTAGATACCCTAAAATCTTTGAAATCCTTTGGAATTTCTTCAAATTATTTAAATCTGTTAAAAAACCCTTCCAATCTTTTGAAACAACCTAAAATATTTCAAATCCTATGAAATCCATCAAATTATTGGAATCTATTGGAAATTCCCTGGATTATTTTTAATTCCTTAGAATATTTAATATTTAAAATCTATTAAATGTTTTGAAATCTTTGGAATTCTTGTATTCTTTTGAATTAATTATGAAATTTTTTTATTCCAATTCTTTCTTGCTTTGTTCAATGTTTTAAATGAATCTGAAATCCTTGTGAAATAATAAAAGGCTTTCTGAAATCTTTTAAATCTATCCAAAATCTTTGCGAAATATTTGAAACCTTTGTAAAATCTTTGAAATATCATTGCAAACATTTTAAAATCCTTGTAAAATCTTTGGAAATCTTTGCGAAATATTTAAAATCTTTGTGAAATCTTTGTGAAATCCTTGTGAAATCTTTTTGAAGTCTTTGTAAAATCTTTGTGAATTATTTCAAAATCTTTGCGAAATATTTGAAATATTCGCTAATATTTATAAAATTATTGAAATCTTTCTGAAATTTTTGTAAAATAATAGAAGTCTTTACAAAATTTTTTTAATCTATCTAAAATCTTTGCGAAATATTTGAAATCTTTGTGAAATCTTGATGAAATCATTGAAATCTTTGTGAAATTCTTGTAAAATCTTTGTGAAGTTTTTGTAAAATCTTTGCGAATTATTTAAAAATCTTTTCGAAATATTTTTGAAATATTGGTAACATTTGTGAAATTATTGAAATCTTTGTTCAATCTTTGAAATCTGAAATCTTTGTAAAATAATAGAAGTATTTGGATAGTCATTGCAATCTTTGCACCATCTTTAAAATCTTTATGAAATCTTTTAGAATATGAATTTTATATCTGTATTTATAATTTATTGTTTATTTATTATTTATGTTCAATTTTTACATAGTATAATATTAATAATATTACGAATGAGCTCTTTTTGTTTACGGAATTACCAAGAATGTATTTCCAATAACTTTTTTCTACGAGACTTTGTAAATTTGCAATAATTTTAATTATGAAACAATTTTTATAAACCGATGCAGAGTTTGACTATTTTTCAAGGAATAGGCACAATTTGTTTACGGAGTCAACTAAGAATATATCTTTCCGATTACTCTTTTTTATGTTGCTTAGAAAATTTAGCAGAATTATTAATTATTTAAACAATTTCGATGAAAAAACTAAGAGTTCTACTATTTTTTAACGAATGAGCTAATTTTTTTTCAATTAATAGGCTCGATTTTTCACAAAATTAACTAAGAATGTCTTTCCAATTACTTTTTTTATATAATTCTCTGCCAATTTCCAAGATTTTTTCATCAGTTAAACAATGTTCATAAACAAATGAAGAGTTTGTCTATTTTTTAAAGAATAGGCTCAATTCGTTTCTGCAATCAATAAAGAATGCATTTCCAATAACTCTTCTCTACGATATTTTGCACATTCACAAGAATTATTAATTATTTAAACAAATTTTATAAACATGTTCAGAGTTTGGCTATTTTCCAAGAAATAGACATAATTTGTTTACGGAATCAACCAAGAATGTCTTTCGAATGAACTTTTCTGTTTTGCTTTGTAAATTTACAAGAATTATTAATTATTTAAACAATTTTTATAAATATAAGCAGAGTTTCGCTATTTTTCAAGGAATAGGCAAAATTTGTTTACGGAGTTAACTAAGAATATTTTTCCGATGACTCTTTTCTATGCTGCTCTGTAAATTTACAAGAATTAATAATTATTTAAAGAATTTCCATTAAAAAATTCAGAGTTTGGCTATTTTTCAATGGATAGGCTCAATTTTTTACAAAATTAACTAAAAATACCTATCCGATGACTCATTTCTATAATTCTCTGCAAATTTCAAAGATCTACTAATTATTTAAACAATTTTCATAAAAAAATGAGGATTTTGTCTATTTTTTAAAGAATAGACTCAATTCATTTCTGGAATCAATAAAAAATGTATTTTCAATAACTCTTCTCTACGATACATTGCACAATCACAAGAATTAGTAATTATTTAAACAAATTTTATAAACATGTTCAGATTTTGGCTTTTTTCCAAGAAATAGACACAATTTTTTTACGGAGTCAACTAAGAATATCTTTCCGATGACTCTTTTCTATGATCAGGGTGTCTACTCAAAAATCCTGGAAAAAAATTCCCTGACAATTCCAGGTTTTTTCCAGGTATCCCAAGCTTTTTCCAGGTATAATTTTTCACAGCATGTAGCCATTCAAATATTTCGTATATTTTAAAACAATCGACTCGGATATGTATACAGTTTTGCGAATCTATTATAAATAATGTTTTTTTCAGTTTCTAGGAATTCAATTAATATTACAAGATATTCCTAAATATTGTTACACGAACGAATAATTAAATAATTAAATAATACTAAAAACCTAATTAATCACTTCTTGAATTTTTCTCTTAAAGTCCATGAATTTGAATAATAATTCAAACAAATTTTTATTTTATATACTCATACTTAAAATGCGGAGCATATTTTGGTAAAATTAATGTAGGCACTATATATAATTCAATTTAAACCATTTAAATTCTTAAATTTTCAAGTAAAAATTTGGATTTTCAAAAAGATAGATGAATTTTTAACCAAATAGTTGAATTTTCAACCAAAAAGATTAATTTTTTACAAAAGAATACGATTCTTCAAAACAATACATTAATTCTCAATTAAAAAATTGAATTTTTAACTGAAAAAGATAAATTTTCAGTTAAAAAAATTAATTTTCCAGAAAAAAAACAGATTTATTTTAAAAACAAATTAAATTTAATTTTCAACCAAGTAGTTTTATTTTCAAGCAAAACGATGAATTTTCAACTAAAATTATGGATATTTAGCTGGAATACTTGAATTTTAAACCAAGAAAATTAATTTTCTACCACAAAGACGATTTTTCAAGAAAATACATGAATTTTCAACTGAAATGATTAATCTTTAACTGAAATAGTTGACTTTTTAACCAAAAAGATGAAAAAATTAACTTGCAACAAAAACAAAACTAATTTTCAACAAAATTGTTACATTTTCAAACAATGTGATGAATCTTCAACTGGAACAGTTGAATTTTCAACCAAAAAGATTAATTTTCTACCAAAAAGGCGATTTAAACAAAAAATACATTAATTCTCAATTAAGCAGTTGAATTTTCAACTAAAGAAGATCAATTTTCACACAAATAGCTGAATATTGAACTAAAAAAGATCAGTTTTCAGCCAAATATGAAATAGTTAAATTTTCATTTAAAAAAAATTAATTTTCCACACACAACAAATTTATTTTAAAAACAAATTCATTTTAACTCTCAACCAAGTAGTTTTATGTTTAAGCAAAAAGATAAATTTTCAACTAAAATGATGAATACCTAGCTGGAATACTTGAATTTTAAACCAAGAAAATGAATTTTCTACCACAAAAACGATTTTTCAACAAAATACATGAATTTCCACCGGAAATGATCAATCTTTAACTGGAATAATTGATTTTTGAACCAAAAAGAAGAATTTTCAACCAAGAAGATTATTTTTAATAAATAAGACGAATTTTCAATAAAATATATGAATTTTCAATTAAAAAGAAAAATTGTCAATCAACAATTGAATAGTTGAACTTTCACTTAAAAATTAATGTATAAGATTAAATTACAATCAACAAGATTAATTTTCAATCCATAAGATTAATTTCTACTTAAAAAGTGAAAATTTTCTAACAAATATTTAAAAAATAATAAATAATAAAATAATAATAGAATAAAAAAAATAAAAATAGTACAGAAGATAAATTTTCAACTAAATATTGAATAGTAACATTTTCAATAACAAAAATAATTTTGAACGAGAAAAAAACAAACATATTTTTAACAAAAGAGTAACTCTCAACCAAGTAATTAAATCTTCTTTCGGAAAATATGAACCTGGAACGAAAAATGTGGCAGCTGATATTTCAAACAGAAAAGATTACAATTTTCAATAAAAAATAATGGAATTCAAGCAAAAAGATCGAATTTTCAACCAAATAGATGAATATAGTAATAGAGAGCTATACTTTTACAAATGAAGAATCATTTTCATTCAATTCAATACTGTAATTTTTAAAAAGGTAGGCAACCTCTTAAAAATTTCCCTGACTTAAACAAAAAATCCCTGACATTTCCAGGTTTTTCCAGGTAGGGTAGACACCCTGATATCGAGATTTTTTAAATTTACAAATAAAGCAGGATGTCTGCACAAATTCTAGAAAAAAAATTCCCTGACAATTCCAGATTTTTTCCAGGTAAAATTTTTCATAGCACGAAGCCATGCAAATATTTCGCATTTTCTCAAAAAATCGAATCAGATAACATATACAGTTTCACGAGTTTATTATAAAAAATATATTTTAAGTTTCTAGGGATTCAATTAATATTTTTAATTTAGAAAGCTTAAATACTGAAAACATAATTAATCATTTCCTGAATTTCTCTCTAAAGACCATGAATCTGAATGATAATTCAAACAAATTTTTATTCTATCTTCTTATACTTATAATTCAATAATTTTCAACAAGGTGAAGTAATTTTTAACAAAATAGTTGAATTTTCAACCAAAAAGATTAACTTTATATAAAAAAGACGACTTTTCAACAAAATACATGAATTCTCATCAAATGGTAAATTTTTAAACACAAAAAGATCAATTATAAACCAAATAGTTGAATTTTGAACTAAAAAAGATTAGTTTTCAACCAAAAATGCAATAGTTAAATTTTCAATTAGAAAATTAATTTTCCACAAAAAAAAACAATTCTTCAACCAGAGTGATGAATTTTCAATTAGAATGATGAATCTTCAACTGGAATAAATGAATTTTAAACCAAAAAATCAACTTTTAATAAAAGAATATAACTTTTAACCAAGTAGTTTTATTTTCAACCAAAAAGATGTATTTTCCAATAAGACGATTAATTTTCTACCAAAAGACGTTTTTTTCAACAAAATACATGAATTATCAACCAAATACATAGATGAATTATGAAATAAAAAATATCAATTTTCAACCAAACTGATGAATTTTCAACTAAAAATGATGTATCTTTAACTGGAATAATTGAAGTTTCAAAAAAAAAAAAATGAATTTTCAACTAAAATGTTGAGGTTTCAACAATAATATGAATTTTCAAATAAGAAAATTAATTTAAACTAAAAAGACTAACTTTTTACCAAATGGTTTAATTTGGAACTAAAAAAGATCAATTTTCAACCAAAAATGGAATAGTTAAATTTTAAATTAAAAATTAATTTTCTACCAAAAAAGACGATTTTTCAACAAAATACAAGAATTCTTAATCAATTACTTGAAGTTTTCACTAAAAAAGATCAAGTTTCAACAAAATAGTTGAATTTTGAACTAAAAAAATGTCAGTTTTCAACAAAATACGGAATAGTTGAATTTTCAGTTATAAAAAATAATTTTCCACAACAAAAAAACTAACAAATTTTCAAACAAAGTGTGGAATTTTCAACAAAAATGATGATTATTCAACTGGAATAGTTGAATTTTAAACCAAAAAGATGATTTTTCTACTAAAATTATGAATCTTTAATTGGTATAGTTGAATTTTTAACCCAGAAGATTAATTTCTACAAAAAAATACGAAAATTGAACAAAATTCATGAATTTTCGATAAAAAAGATAAATTGTCAACCAAAAATTGAATAGTTAAATTATTATTTTAAAAAATTAACGTTTAACCAGAGATAAATTTTCAACAGAAATGATGAAATATTAATGGGGAATAATTAAATTTTCAGTTGAAAAAAAATAACTTAAAAAAAAACAATTGTCAACAAAATAGTTTTATTTTCAAACTAAGTGATGAATTTTTAACCAAAATGATACATCTTTAATTAGAAAAATTAAATTAAAATAAAAAAAAAATTAACTTTTAACTAGGAACATTAGAATTTAACCCAAAAAAAACAATTGTTCAACATGAGTTAAATTTTCAACTGAGAAACATTTTTCAGTTAACAGAGGAAAAATTGCAGACAAACTCTTGAATTTTCAACTAAAAACGATCAATTTTCTGCCAAAAATAGAATAGCTAAATTTTCAATTTAAGAATATTAATTTCAAACAAAAAAAAAATGAATTTTTACTTAAAATTATGAATCTTTAACAAAAGAAATTAATTTTTAACAAAAGAGTTTAACTTCCAACCAAGAAATTAATTTTTAATTCCAAAAAAGATCAATTCTGAACGAAAAAATGTGGTAGTTGATATTTTAATGAAGAAAGATTTTTCAGTGAAGAGAGGAAAAATTACAAACAAACTGTTGAATTTTTAACTGAAAACGATCAATTTCTGCGAAAAAAAGAATAGTTAAATTTTCAGCTTAAAAAATTAATTTACAGCGAAAAAAGGAATTTTCAAGAAAATAGGTCAAATTTGAACTGAAATAATTCAATTTTCCGAGAAAAAAATTAATTATCAGCCGAAGAAAAAACATTTGTTCAACAAAATAGCTCGTTTTTCAACCAAAGAGATAAATTTTCATTCAAAATAATGAATCTTCAACCAGAAAAAAAACTTTTTAATAAAAGAGTTTAACTTACAACCAAGTAATTAAATTTCCATTTCAAAAAAGATTAATTCTGAACGAAAAACCAACAAAAATGTAATTTTTAATCAAAAACAATTGAATTCAACTGTTCAAAATTAGTTGAATTTTTAATAAAGAAAGATTTTTCAATCAAGAGAGATAAAAAAATGCAAAAACAGTGTTGAATTTTCAACAAAATACATGAATTTTCAACTAAAAACGATCAATTTTCAGCCAAAAATAGAAAAGTTAAATTTTAATTTTAAAAAATTGATTGAAACAAAAAAACAAAAACGATTTCAAAAAAATAGGTGAAGTTTCAACTGAAATAGTAAAATTTTCAGAAAAAAATTAATTTTAGCATCCAACCAAGGTAATTGAATTTCCATTCTAAAAAAGATGAATTTTGAACAAAAAACCAACAAAAATTTAATTTTTAATCAAAAACAATTGAATTCAACCAAGAAAAAAAACGACTGTTCAAAATGAGTTGAATTTTTAATAAAGAAAGATTTTTCAATCAAGAGAGAGAAAAAAATGCAAACACACTGTTGAATTTTCAACAAAATACATGAATTTTCAACTAAAAACGATCAATTTTCAGCCAAAAATAGAAAAGTTAAATTTTAATTTTAAAAAATTCATTGAAACAAAAAAACAAAAACGAATTTTCAAAAAAATAGGTGAAGTTTCAACTGAAATAGTAAAATTTTCAGAAAAAAATTAATTTTAGCATCCAACCAAGTAATTGAATTTCCATTCTAAAAAAGATGAATTTTGAACAAAAAACCAACACAAATTTAATTTTTAATCAAAAACAATTGAATTCAACCAAGAAAAAAAACGACTGTTCAAAATGAGTTGAATTTTTAATAAAGAAAGATTTTTCAATCAAGAGAGATAAAAAAGTGCAAACACACTGTTGAATTTT
Organism: Andricus quercusramuli; assembly: GCA_932178445.1. NCBI lineage: Eukaryota > Metazoa > Arthropoda > Insecta > Hymenoptera > Cynipidae > Andricus > Andricus quercusramuli. The sequence continues at coordinate 22,335 of CAKNXH010060295.1, forward strand.
CAACAAAATGCATGAATTTTCAACTAAAAACGATCAATGTTCAGCCAAAAATAGAAAAGTTAAATTTTAATTTAAAAAAATTGATTGAAACAAAAAAACAAAAAAAACAAAAACGAATTTTCAAAAAAATAGGTGAAGTTTCAACTGAAATAGTAAAATTTTCAGAAAAAAATTAATTCTAGCATCCAACCCAGTAATTGAATTTCCATTCCAAAAAAGATTAATTTTGAACAAAAAACCAACGAAAATTTAATTTTTAATCAAAAACAATTGAATTCAACCAAGAAAAAAACGACTGTTCAAAATGAGTTGAATTTTTATTAGAGAAAGATTTTTCAATCAAGAGAGATAAAAAAATGGAAACACACTGTTGAATTTTCAACAAAATACATGAATTTTCAACTAAAAACGATCAGGCAAAAATAGAAAAGTTAAATTTTAATTTAAAAAAATTGATTGAAACAAAAAAACAAAAACGAATTTTCAAAAAAATAGGTGAAGTTTCAACTGAAATAGTAAAATTTTCAGAAAAAAATTAATTTTAGCATCCAACCAAGTAATTGAATTTCCATTCCAAAAAAGGTGAATTTTGAACAAAAAACCAACAAAAATTTAATTTTTAATCAAAAACAATTGAACTCAACCAAGAAAAACAACGACTGTTCGAAATGAGTTGAATTTTTAATAAAGAAAGATTTTTCAATCAAGAGAGATGAAAAAGTGCAAACACACTGTTGAATTTTCAACAAAATGCATGAATTTTCAACTAAAAACGATCAATGTTCAGCCAAAAATAGAAAAGTTAAATTTTAATTTAAAAAAATTGATTGAAACAAAAAAACAAAAACGAATTTTCAAAAAAATAGGTGAAGTTTCAACTGAAATAGTAAAATTTTCAGAAAAAAATTAATTCTAGCATCCAACCAAGTAATTAAATTTCCATTCCAAAGAAGATGAATTCTGAACGAAAAACAAACAAAAATTTAATTTTTAATCAAAAACAGCTGAATTTGACACACAAAAAACGACTGTTTAAAATGACTTGAATTTTTAATTAAGAAAGATAGAAGATAAAAAAAATGCAAACAAACTGTTGAATGTCCAACAAAATACATGAATTTTCATTCAAAGAAATTATTTCAAAAGAAAAAAAAATAGTTAAATTTTCGGAAAAAATTAATTTTTAGCCAAAGAAAAAACAATTTTTTAACAAAATAGCTCATTATTTAACCAAAGAGATAAATTTTATATACTAAATAATTTAAATAATTTAAAATAATTTTTAAATAAAGAGTTTAACTTCCAAACAAGTAATTAAATTTCCATTCCAAAGAAGATGAATTCTGAACGAAAAACAAACAAAAATTTAATTTTTAATCAAAAACAGCTGAATTTAACACACAAAAAACGACTGTTTAAAATGAGTTGAATTTTTAATCAAGAAATATTTTTCAGTCAAGAGAGATAAAAAAATGCAAACAAAGTGTATCTCAAAAGAAGAAGGACTTACGAGCACCAAAAATTTGTCCCAGAATTGTCTTGGGATGATTGACATCGATGTTGTAAGGCGTCTCGCCTTGACGATTGGGTCGGTAGAGCAATTGACTATTCTTTGGATTTCTGAGGAGAATTTCCACGATTCCTTTCGATCTGGCGCGCATGGCAATGTGAAGGACCGTGTCGCCTTTCTTGTCAGTGGCCGATACCTTGGCTTTCTTGTCGAGAAGAAGCTGAACCATTTCAGCATTTCGCGACCTGACAGCCCTCAGCAGTGGAGTGTCACCATCCTTTGTTGCAATTTCCAGGTCTGGGTTGGCGCTTAGTAACAATTTCAATATCGCTATATTGCCTTTCTCTACTGCTATGTAAGTTGCGGTTTTCTTATCCTAGAATATACACGATTCTGCAGTTAGTAGGATCTGTTGCAGACTTCACAGTCCAAAATTCTCTCCAAAAACGGGAGAAATAGGGGAACTTTTCACCAAATTAGAGGAATAATAGGGCAATCAATTGTTTTCAATTAAATTAATGTAGATACCATATTGAATTCAATATGAAAGGCTTCAAATTCCTAAGATTTCAAGTCGAAATGTATTGCATTGTCAACAAAATAGTTGTATTTTCAATCAGAAAAGAATTTCTGCCAAAAGAGATCAATTTTCAACCCAAAAAGTGGAATTTTCAACAAATGAGTTCAGATTTTAAGCTAAAAAGTGGAATGTTGCAGAAAACAGTTGGAAGACAAATTTTCAAACATTTAAGATAAATTATCCATCCAAAAAGATGAATTTTCAACAAAACAATTCAAGTTTTGACCCAAGAATATTAATTTTTAACCAAATAAATGAATTTTTCAAACAAAATTAATATAATTTTCAGAAAAATAGTTTGATTTTTTACCAAATAGCTGATTTCCCAACCAAGATAATTAACTTTCTACCAAAAGATTAATTTTTAACAAAATACATGAATTTCCCACCAAAAAAGATGAATTTTCTATACGAAGCAACGAACGTTCAAAAAACAGTTAAATTTTCGACAAAATAATTAAATTTTCAATAAAATAATTGAATTTGTAACGACACAGATGCATTTACAACTCAGTAGTTGAACTTTTAAGCAAAGGAGACGAATTTTCAACAAAATAATTGAACTTTTAACCAAATAGATGCTCTTTCAACCTACAAATATGAAAAACGATGAATTTTCAATTTGAAAGAACGAATTTCAAAACAAAAAAGTTGAAATTTCAACGAAAAAGACTAATTTCTTAGAATATAGTTTAATTTTCAACCCGAAAAGTTGAATTTTCAACAAAAAAGTTCAGTTTCAACCAAGAAAGATGACTTTCAAACAATTAAGTTTTCAACAAAATAATTAAATTTTTGACCAAACAGCTGAATTGTTACCCAAGAAGATTAACTTTCTACCAAAAAAAGTCGAAATTTCAAAAAAATTCAAAAATTTTCAAACCAAAAAGATAAATTTTCTACAAAAAATTGAACTTTAAATGAGATAGCTGAATCTTCAATAAATAAATAAAATAATTTTCAACTATAAGAGATCAATTTTTAATTAAAAATATAAATTTTCAACCAAAAATGGAATAATGAACGTTTTCAGTTAGAAAAATTATTTATAAGAAACAAAATTTCAACAAATTATTTAGATTTCCAACTGAAAGTAGATATTTCAAACAAGAAAGATTTTTATTTTATGAATTCAACCAAAACAAAAAATTTCAACAAAACAGTTGAATCCTTCATCAATAAAGATTAATGTTTATCATAGCAGTTGCTTTTTTATTCAAGAATTATGATACATTTACCAAATTAGCTTAATTTTCTATCAAAAAGACGAATTTTTGACAAAATTGTTGAATTTTCAACAAAATAATTAAATTTTCAACAAGAAGCAAATGCATGTTCAATCAAAAAGATTCATTTTCTACGAAAAAGGACGAATTTTCAACAAAATACATGAATTTTCAACCAAATAGTAGAATTTTCAACTAGAAAAGATCAATTTTCAATTGAAAAAAAAATTTTTTAATAAAAACTTGCAATAGTTGCATTTTCAGTTAAAAAAATTAATTCTTAACAAAAAAAAAA